>DWAN01000409.1:0-24489 GCA_018230445.1 Heliconius hewitsoni | reverse complement strand
AAAAATCTTTAAACCGCCACCGATTTTTATAAAAATTTAAATTCAGACTATTAAAAATATTTTAATGAGCACGTGTTTCATGGTTTTTTTACAATTTACCCCTAAGGGTGCAAATAAGCGCCCACTAGTTGTTAATAATTTTTAGTGTTCCTTTGGAATATGATTCCAGATACTAGATGTAAAAAAGTACCCAATAATATTTCTTAATCAAGATATGTTGCTTTTTTGTATTTTGGCTAAATATTTATCTAAGTATAAAATAAAATAATCAGTTTTTATCAATGTTAGGAAAAAGATTTCTGTCTCCCTCGGTCGTCACAGTTTAATCCAGATGAGAAAATGGATCCTATGCTTCGAACAGTCGCAGTCTCTCTGGCTTTATCAAATTTATACTGCGAAGGATACGAGATCGTAAGTTAAATTAATTTAGTGGCTAGGCCACTACTCATTTGCTAATACGATGTAGAAATTTTGATGATGATTTTGATGAAGAAATTTGCATTGATTACAAAATGTTTTTATCTTTCTATAATATCTTTTATAATCAATACTATACCTTATTTTTCTTATATAAGAATCACTATACGAATATAACTTAATATTAAGTTCCCAGGTTCCTTCTATCTACTCTGCTGTATGTAGGTTATAGCGTGAAGCTAAAAAAAATAAGCAAAGTTGTCTCCCAGGAATAATGAAATCTTAAAAATGCTGAATGTTTATGCTAGGCTAATATACACAAAATGGCACGTAACTATGAAAAATAATAGGTACCAAAATAATATTGTAACGTTTTTTTCGATGTTTTGATTGTGTTTAAAGCATAATGTACGAATTGGCGATGGTATGCTATGCACTGGAACAGCCCGAGAAGAGAACCCAACAGTCGGATGTTTGGCCGCACCTGGATCTCCACTTGTCGTAGGAGGAAAGTTGGCCGGCATACTGTCTTGGGGCTTCGGCTGTGGCTATGCACACGACCTCCCGCTTGTGTACACTAGCATACAGTATTACACGAAGTAAATTACGCAAATATTAATGTTTTAATGTATAAAGCGATTTTGTAGAATATAATTATATTACTATTTTAGATGGATAGCTCACAACGTCATGATTTTACGCAAAATAAATAAAGAGAATTTTGCTCCTTTATTCCAAGCGACAAGGGCATATTTTATAATAGAGTGGCTTTCGAATACCAGAGTCCTAAGACCAATATTACACAATCATTCACTGTATGACGACATCCAGAAAATACAGGTTGATCAGGAACTTGCAAAGGTACAGGGGCACTTGTATGATATTCGAGACTTCGTTATCAATGACGATTTTCATTCAAGAAAAGAGCAGATGTACCAGGAGATATTGAGTATTAATAAAACCAAAAGTTATAATGTTGGCCACAAAGATGCATTTTTACCATAATAAAAAGACATTAAAGGCAAATAAGAGATTATATATATCTATTCACGACTAAATTTGTCTTTGTTAATTCTTGGTTAGCGTGAGTGTGAATAGTGTGAAGTTATTGACTAAATTAAGGATATTACAAAATGTAATTAGAGGCCATGGCGCAGTGAGGCTGTGTCGGGCCGTAGATGTTTGTGAGTTCTATCCCTATTCCCATAAATATACGTTTTATGAAATAAATATTATTTGCTGTCCGCAATTTCGTTTAGGATTTGATTTTTGCGCTACTATGCGCTACCATTTTTTATTTACCACACCCAAACCTGTATTGACTTTCTAAGAGAGAAGCTCTAATCTCCACATTTTATTATTATAAATATATACATAAGAAGACATATTAGATGAGAAAATAGCCATTATGGCGAACAAAATTGCTTAGAACGCTATTTCAAGGATATCATATTGCAACTTATCTTTTATTCCCATATAATATGTTCCACATCTTTGGGTTTTTGTACTTCAATAAAAATCATCTTCTAGCTGAAAAATTTATGTTCCAGTAAATCCAGTAGCTCAGAAAAAGTGCGTGTACAAACAGACAAACAAAGTATTTATGACTTTTTCTTTTGAATTTTATATTGAATGTACAGACAAACATTTAAGAATAGAGAAGAATAGACAAGAATTTAATAAATAAAACAATAATATATTTTTCAATACATTTATTTGGTTTAAATCCCTTGGTAGGTGCGCAATACGTGTAATATTGGATAATCGATGATATCATAACAGCTAGTGGGGGCTAAGACGCATTTGGCGTTTAATCTAATAGTAACAGCAATAATTCATCAATATTAAACTCTTAATAAAAAGTAGAATGCCTGCAATGGTAAACTGTCTCTTGTCTTTCCTTGTTAACATATCTATATATACATAAAACAAAATGAAATATAATAATATGACACAATAAACATAAAACTAAAATATTTATATGATACGATATTACTATCATCGTTGTAATTATACTACCTAGTACAGTAGTGTGATACATTTATTAAGTATCCATTCTGAAATGTCCAGTATCTTTGTAAAGAACCTTTAGAACAAATGTTTATGTAGTTACAACTCTAAAATTAGTTTATTTATTTTTTAATATGATTGCCCAAATGTTGTAAACATATTTTTATACAAATTAATAGTTAAGTTAATAAATCAATCTCACTGCGACATAAAACTATTTACATACAAATCAAATAAATCTAGATAAACATATTCAAAGACTTATAATTATCATTAATTAAAGAAAATAAATAAGATACCGCAAATTTTATAAAATAACAATAAATCGCCTCCCCGTCGGATCATAGGCCACAAAACAATCCTGGCAGTTCTCTCATACGCCTCCAAAAGAAAATAGAAATCCTTTAATCCAAGTTAAAAAAATTAATGTCAAATATGATAAAGAAAATTAATTGAATGAAATAAAATTCGTTACTAAACTTTACTAAAATTAATTATAGAGTAGCGAGGCGAGATATAATTTGACTACGAACGTCTCAACTATTTAATCTGAAACTTTAAATATAAGTACCATTGTTTTACTAGTTTATCTTTGGTATATGATAATGTGCAACTATATCAATGAATAATTAAGTTGAAATGTTAAAATTCTATAATGAATTTAAGAACAGCCAGGTCGGCGAAACAGACGCATCTCGCTCGTCGCTACCGCGATCCATTCGTTCCTAGCGGAGTCGAACCAGGTCAATCCAAGGGTGTATTTTCCGTTAATATTCACATGTTGGCAATGAGAAAACCACCATCCCCCTTCATAGTTCCTAGCGCAGTGCGTATTAGAAATATCTCTATCCTGATCAATGGCAGAAAATTCCATGTGATTTTGATATTCAAAAGCATCGCTAGCATTTCCCTTATATCCACCCACATCTAAAACGTATCCGTCGTCCGCGTTGCCTACAGTGAAGTGCTCGTACTCGGCGTACCATCCACTGCCGTAAATATCAGTCATTTCAATTTTCATAGAGGAACAGTTGTCCGACGTTAGGTGGTGCATAGATTCCAACCCGAGCCAATACTCTGACGCTGGGTTTCCAAAGCCGCGAGCATATTCATCGTATCTCCGATTGAACTCAATCGATCCGTTGTATCGACGTTGGAGAAGAGTATTGCCACTGTCGCACCAAGTTTCAATTGGCGTTTTCCCAGGATGAATGAGATAAGTGCCAGCTGGTCCGGATACGGCGGAACAATCCCTGGGAAGTTGGCTTACCAAGTCCTCGTATTCATGTTCAATAGGCTGCAATTCTTTTACTTCGCCCATGAGTTCAGGCAGTGGGATACCAAAATTGCTGTTGGTTTCAGATCGATTGACTTCACTCTGTAGAAAATGTATTTAAAGTATTTTATTTCAATTAAAATAAGTGAAATGTTTATAAATCACCATAATATAAATAATTGATTAAATTCAATTTTTTTTTTAAATTATTATATTTTATATATTACTTTTAAATACAAGTAACAACAATTACATTAAAATAATAAAATAAAAAAAAATTATAGTAATAAAATTTTAAAAGGTGGAAATACTAACCTTAAGAATATGGTCATTGAGGCGGTAGTAATGTTGCTTGGATCTGTTCTCTAAATCAATGATGGAATCATTAAATTTTTTCAACACCAAACGATCCATCTCTGCGCGGTCGATCGTGTTGCTAACGCTTACAGCAATCGCTTTCACTGACTGACGCAAATTCTCCTGATCTTCTTTTATGTACGAAGATTGAGCGGTGAGCTACAATAAAACGTAATAAGGAAAATAAATTTAAGGTGAAATTAAAAAAAGAAAAGTAAATAAAATATGTCCGAACAGAAAATAATAAGTAATATTATCGATCTGATCCTTACTTGGGCAAAACTGACGTCAAGTTTAGAAATTTCCTTCCGGAACTCGGGGATCGTTTTGTCAGCCTTATTTTCAATGCTTTCAACGTCTTCGCGTAGTTCTAGCATAGAGGCGTGCACTTTATCAAAGTCCGATATTTTTACCGTTGCATTTTTAATCTCATCTCGGAGCTCATTGTATTGAATATCAAGGAAGTCAACTCTAGCAGACACTAAGTTCCAGTTAGGCTCTTCGACCCTATCAAGGCGTCTTTGGACATCGAGAATTTGAGTTTGTAAATTTTGCTGAAACTCGTCGAGTTGGTCCTGGCTGCGGGCGAGTCGGGCTATTTGAGCGTGAACCATCTTGTTGTGACGAAGCTTGTGCGGATGTTCGAGCTTCTGCTCTACTCTGTTATCACGCGGTTCCAAAACCTCGTTGAAGCTATTCGGGTTGATCTCACTAAGTTGCTTCGCTTTCAACTGAAACAATAAACCATAGCTTAAAAAATTTTTTTTTTATTTATTAAAATAAACAATAAAAATTGAGCAATAAATTCTATACTGAATTACGCAAAACGTAAAGACAGTTTCCTTACAAATATTATACTACGCTATATTTATTTGATTGACTAATTATAAAAATTATTATGTAATATTTATTTTATCTCACTTTACTTAAAACAAAATACGACGATATTTAGTGTCAGATATTTCGTCTTTCTAGTTTCATTACACTGAGATCCGTACGTGTTGCCAAAAGGCTAGCGAACCACAAACCTATTGTCCTTTTGTCGAGTCTCGATACACTCTGAATATGTAAGCACGCCATGCGAATATACGTTCAATTTAGCGGCATGTGAGAGCAATCTGTCATCCAGCTGATTTGTGTCACAGTAGTTTATGCACAGTAATTTAAATAATAAGTACATATATTGTAAGTAAGTTCATCAAAAATTTTTACAACAATTTTTCAAGGACATAAAATATATTTGTAAGCTTTTGATAAAGCTATATTTAGCAATATTTAGCTGCAAGAAGAAGTTTAATTTAGAAGTTACTACCATGTTGATATGACAACATAAATATATCTATGATATAAAAGAGAAGCAGGATACTTTTAATGCGAAGAAATTTCTATCATTATTGTTTTCGAAATATTTCAAATAATGATTATAAGAATTGCCTACGCTTCCATACGCAAGTAATTTTAAAATGGCAAAACCGTTTGCTGTTCATTCAAAAAGGCGTTTCAAAAAAATCTATTCAACCAACCACTTTGTTGGAACGTATCCGTTTACATTATAACAAAAAAATAAAAATCGACAAATCTATTTATTCGACCAACTGGAAGAGAAGGAATCGGTTTGCATGATTTGTCTGTATTGAGAATTTCCCTTCTTTAGAGCAAAATATATATTGTTAACTTTCAGCTAAAATGTTGACTTTTGTCTTCAGTATTTATCTATTTATTCAGACGTTCTCACCGTTTTTGCAATTTTTATGTATGTATGATTAGTCTAGTATAGATTATATACATACATACACAACTTATATGCGTACTTATATATGCAAGTATAATATGCTACATGCACACACATATAAAATAATGTTTGACATTTTCGGTTATACAAAATATATAACAAAAATAATTGTATTTTTGAGTGCATCTGGTCGAACGGACAGTAATAATAAAACTGATGAGCGATATGCATTTTAACATTTTTGCCCTCCCTTTGATGCTGTTTAATTGGCATGTGATTATAACTATACATCCCTATTCTATGATGTTGTCCGCGTTGTAGTGTTGTGCAGCACGTTACTCAATCAACATCGATAAACGATTGAGGCTATCGAAGTTTTTCAAAGGAAAATGTTACACAATGTTGAAAACAAATTTTATAGAGTTATTGACGTGACGTACAGCTAGTGATGTATAGATAATGTGCCTAAACTATATATAGCATTTTGTTTTTTTTATGACAGCGCAGAAATTATTTTAGAAGCCTAGATAAAGAAATGAGCCTAGACCATACATTTTATAATTTTTTTACACAATAATTTAATACAATCAAAATAAATAATTTAACATAACTTTGAAGAAGTTCTTATAAGTTATGATGAGTACTGAGTGGATATTTGGATACAAGCTTACATACATGTTGTAACAAAAACATAATCACGTCAACTTAATTAATTAGTGCCAGTGATCAATTTTCGTGTAAATTATTTCGTACGTTGTCGGTGTGAGGTCCTCTTACTTTTTGTTTCCATTAAACGGCTTGGTTGAACAACATTTTACGAGCGAGTTCTTGGAGGCTTTCAAGGAATAATTTCTCACGGTTCTCTTTTGAACACAATGTCGGCACTACTGTTTAATAATAATTTCGTATAAAGAATGTAATCCTATCCAAATCATAACAATTAAAAGTATACGACAAAATTATATAACTATAACTACAACAACAAAGAAAGATATTTATTTATATTTATATAACATTTGAAATCTAAAACCTTTTGATATAACAAACTGTATGAGCTACTACGTTTGCAGTGTTTTCAAATGCCATTAAAAACTTGTTATTTGTTAGAGGCACGCAAGTTGCATTCCACGATAATCTCTATTTCAATATAATCTCGCAAGGTACCCGTGGGATGGATAAAGCAGAAATAACCAAGGGATCCGGCGGTCGGTCGACTGTTTGTCGTTTCCCATGCCGCCATTATGCACTGCATCAATGGAATTTCCGCGGTGCGAGTGGCGCAGGTGCATGCCATTCAGATTTCGCGACAATCCCGTTTTTTGTTCGTGTTCGTGCAATATTCACGATTGATTTGCTGTACGCTTTAACATTACTTGAAATTAATTTGTTATAACACCTTTTTTTATCTTTACGCTATATCAGATGAGGGAGATAAGCGGATGGAGCCCAGTGTTAAGACACTACGCTCGGCATTGCTTTTTGAGTGGCGGAACTCAACGCCGCAATAATTAATAACACGATACAGTCCTTTGATAGGTTTAAGAACGAATTGATTTTTGTTTTAACTATGCTAATTATACTCCCTTGCAATCATATTGACCGGTAAAAAGTCGCATGGGCAACGGTTTGCGACGGTTGGAACCATCGAGCGTGAAGAGGGTCAGCACCTGTTATTAGAATTTACGGTTGATCTCTATGCATTTGTTTGAAATGTAAAATTATAATATTTTATAATTATTATGTAAACGCATATCACTATACAATATGTTCCCGGTATATTACAAATAAGACAAGGTATCCATCCATTTTAATTTAAGTAATAAATGGAAAAAGAAAATTATACAATAGTATATTTTCTAATGTTTCACACATTACACACTCTTTCTCTAATTGCGAAATATTTTAAGAAATAATGGTAGAACTTTCATATATTATAAAATGGTTACAAAGTGACTGCTGTTAAATGTAGACGGATGGCTAACTTTGTTTCGCGTACAAAATTCCTCTCATCCGTTTTTAATCACGCTCACTGTCACTCGCAGTTTCATAAAGCTTAGCGAGTTTGAAAAACACACGTACGAGGACGAGATATTATTGCATTTTATGTGAAGGTGAACTCAATAACGTTTCACGTTTGCAGTTTTATTTTACCTTAATAAAGTGTCGTTATATTAAAATTGGTTTCACGCACAGCACGGTAGAGCCTAGACACCCATTTCCCGCCGAATTCAGTACACGACCAGCCGAATTTACTGTCACACACCACTTCTTCTCCTCGTTGCATTAAAAGTATATATAATTATACAAATTGACTCTTCTAATAACCATAAAATATATTTGTACGTGCTTTTGCCTATTTGTAAATGAAAATTTCGTTACAATATTATGTCAAACGTTATAAAGTTCAACGCTCACCTCTTTAGAGATTTTTCCAAAATGCGTCCGTAATTGTGCAGTCGCGGTCCTCGTCTCCTGGGCCTCGTACTTGAGGCGGCCCACCTCGCTGTCCAACTTGTCGACGCGAGCCTCGTGGGTGCGATAAAGTTGGATCAAATCTAAAGTCTCCGACAGAGCCCGTTGTATCTAAAACAGATACTCAGTTTAAATATATAAAGATTAAAACAACAGAAATTGAACTTGGGAAAACGGAAGAGACGTTTCTCTAAAATGCAATAGTGCAGAATATTAATTAACATTGTAAAGTTCATATAAAATTAATTAGAATGATTCAATTTTCATATTCAATTTAATAAATTTTAATGTTTCGTAAATGGATCTAATAATAAATTTATTCTAGTAATATAGTATTAGTAATTACAATGTTTCAATATGTACGAAATGCTTATTTAAAATGTTTGTTACAACTAATTTCACTTGAAATGAGTTAATACTAATCAACGGATTATGTAAGCATTTGTATTTGTTTGATAACTTCACGCTGTATCCGCACGCAGCATGGTAGGTATATAACCCTATGTTACCCTCCGTTCCCTATGTTACCCTCCGTTCACCACTTTCTGCCGAATTCTGGGGGCATTGCATGTTGAGTTGCGGAACCTAACGCCGCGTTTTTCCTCGACACCAGAGCGGAAAAATGAAAATATTAAATATTTCATTTTCTTGAGTGGAAATCGAATCCATAACCTGGCTAGTTTACAGTCACAGTGCAACGACTGGCCTCAAATAGACTCAAAATTCATATTTTTATTTTTATCATACTCGTATCAATGCTATGAACCAACCTGATTACGCATAGTGTGCAGCTGCCGTAAGAGCTGTGAACTGTTGACGCTGCGGTTGAGTTCGCGCATCTCAATTCGGAGCTCCGTCATAGAACTCTTGGCCCACTCCAGAGTAGCCTGCTCGTTTCGTTCATGGTTGTCGGTGCATCCAACCACAGGAGCTTCCCTACAAATAAAAATACATTTTAATAAAACGTGAAACGTGGTATACATTAACTTTATTTTATTTTTATTAATCTCCCTATCACAAATGAGCCGAGAGGATGCACAACGGGAATTTAAATAATAAATCAAAAATGAATATCGATTCTGCCTTGGTGAATTTTTATTTCTAAACCTTTAACGTGCTGATTAAAAACTCGGTGGGTTCATTTTATACTTTTTGTAGTAAATGTTACCTCCAGATAAATCAGCTTCACGCTGTACCCCGCACACAGCAGGTTAGGCAAAGGGAATCTAGGGAGGGAATAGTGTAAAGAACTCTGTTCCTCACTTTACGCCAAATTTTAGAGGCATTGCGTATTAAGTGGCGGAACTCAATGCCGTGCTTTTGTCATGGCGCCAGAAGCAATAAAAATATTAAGAAATAATCATTTCCTTGAGTGAGGATCGAACCCACAACTGTCACATTACTGTTACACCCTTGTGTCGCTGCGCCACGCCGGCGTTCGGATAAAATTAATGAATAACGAATGTCTAACCACTAGCGGTCAACTCTATTAGTATATAATGAAACCGATGTATTTACGGGTACACAGTGGTAGTAGATGAAATTTAAAAGGGTACAACGAACAGGATGCAATGCCACGCAAGAGTGATCGTACCGGGTCTCCCCTACGCTTTGTATTATCCATACATACAAAATACATAATTAAAATATAAAAACTCTATGGATTTTGTTAACTAGTAACGACTTTCTAAGTTTATGTAGGCGTAGTAATTTACTTTATAACGTTGTTAAAAAAATAAGGGAAATAATATAGTCTAGCTATTTTATTTATTGATTTAAGAATGTATGTTTGTGACGATAAATGCCAAAATCATATGTGTATGTGTGTGTGTGTGTATTTGTGTGTGTATGTGTTTGCCTTTCGCCTTTCCGTCAAAGATTAAAGAGCCGTAAACTAAAAATATTCAGATAGCATAAACCAATATTTAAATACGATACATAAGTTTTTTTTATAATATCAATATTTGATGCAGTAGTAAGATATCGGATAGATAGCTGATAGACGAGAAAGCAGACTTAAAACGTACCTATAGGAAGTTGTAAAATACCATTCACTAACTTTATTTACAGAATGATATAATAATGTGATATTAATTCAACCTACTTTTGATATCTTGAAACTCGTAAATTTATAAAACTAATACGTATAGTCGAAAAGCAATTCAGAATTTGTGAACTGGCGTTGTTTTTAAGGCCCGTATTTGTACTCTTTTTAATTTACTCATAGAGATGTGATTTATGAGTAAAAGCAGCATCTCAAGATTGATCTCAGATTTGAGTACATAATATGTAGACCGGCCATCGTAACAATGCTCTTCCAATAACAAATGGGATGCGATGATATACTTAGGCACCGGTTAAGCCAACTACAAATACAATACAATACGACAATTTGAATAACCATTGAACCCAAATTGGATTTTAATAGTATTAATGCATCATAATAATGTTGTCGCTATATATAATTACATGGGAAAATGGCTATTGAGGTAGCGCGGGCTATGAGCTATCAGTGTGCCATAAATAAATTCAAACATGATTAAATATTCTATTCTCATATTATCAAGAAATAGAATCGAGAAAATAATTAAAGTAAATCGATATTTTTATTATCGAAATAATATGTTTTAGTATCGTCTAGATAGAAATTTATTTAAGCTATCCAAATTTTGCTGAAGCACTGATATAAAAATTAAATATTACCAAATAAGGTTAGGGCTACTTAAAATTTGCGTTGATTTTAATATTACATTTTCTAGATACCTATCACGATATCGAAACAAATATCGTTTTGGACTCACTTAGCCGTCGATTTATACACGGCTACGTTTCTCTGATGGAACACCTGCCCTTTTGATTGGGCGTTAGAAACTCGCGGTGTATCTATTTCTTAATATTAATTTATTCATAGTTTTTGAAATCAGTAGAAAGCAAAAATGATTCAATGATTCTTTTGAAACATTAGAATTAAATTAGTAATTCTTAATACATAAAAACATTACACTAAAAACAACGATCGAAAATGTATTCATAGAAATTTTAAAGACTCATTCAAATCCCAAATGTTTTAAAGAAAAATGTCTTCACGTAGGCAGAGGGAACCTAGTGTTAAAATACTTCGTTGCCCACTATCCGCCGAGTTTTGGAGGCATTGCGTATTGAGTGGTGGAACTCAACGCCGCGCTTTGCGTCTACACCAGAGCGAAAAAATGTGTTAAATGTTTTTTAAATTTAATAACAATATTATTTAGTGTTACAATATAAGTTTATTTAACCAAAAAGTATGTACTTCATTTTTATGTAAAACCTAGAGCGTCTATCGAAATATATAAGATGAATATTTAAATTATCTTAATAATACATATATATCTTACAATTCTAATTTTAAAAAAGAACAGTGTAATTTTAAATTCCACAGATCTTGTCACCCTATTGGCAGTATTTCCGGCAGGAATATAAATAAACATATTACGACCAGATGTTCACCCCCATCCCTGTGTTTAATAAAAATGGCTTATGCTGTAAACAGTATTATAAAAATGTGCTTATAATAAAAACAATAAAACGGATATGCCGGACGATAATAATTAGAAAAAATATTATTACGTTCAACCAGTACCATACAGTTTATTAGCGACATGACCCTACTAACATTTTTACAAAAGATATTTTTATGACGCTCATGATATAACTTTACATTGAAATTTTCATATTAATAAATATAAAACATATAGGAATTAATCCAATTTTTTATCATTAATTTATGATTTACGATCGTATAGTTTGTTTACAAAATAAGACTATGTTTCAGTGAAGGCAGCTGCCTAGATATAAATAGGCCACAAAAGAACTTGTACTGTACTGTACACGATGTAAACTTAGACGTGAGGTGAGACCCGCTACAAGAGAAAGACGCTAGCGTGTGACTCTTAGTGAGATAAAATTGTGCAAAATCGATTAACAAAACATAACAGAACAGCTGGCGTCGTTGCATTCCACGTAAGCTCATTCTGTTAGGTTCGCGTTTGCAGCCTCGCGAAACTTGTTAAACCAGCCACAAAGTGCCTTGCTAAGATCTTAAGCTCGAGCCGCGGCCCCGGCCCCGGTCCCGACCCCGGTCCTGGCCCCGGTACTCTATATCTCAGTTAAGTATTCATGTATGCGTTTGGCCGCGCTTCGAACTTTAGGTATGTATAAATGCGCTGCAATAAAGCCAGTTCTGAACTCGCCGAGCCCACTAGTACAGGTGTTTCCAAAATTGTGATACCCGAAGCTTAGGATCACGTAATCTTTACAAAATTTCTCGATTCTAATTTGTTAGTCGTGGAGGTACTTAGGTACTTGCCTCGGTATTATTTTATAAAATTAGGTGTACCTATATTTTGTACAAAACTAGATATTTAAGCGCGGCTTCGCTCGCTTAAACTTAAATTTGTGGCCATAAAGCTAAAGAATATTTTTTTTAAAAATATTGTTTAATAAAAGTAATAATATGTTGTTGTTTTTTTTTATCTATGACGTTCCGAGTGTGCCAGTTTAGCTTTAATCTAAAAATATGTGTGCAAAATTTTACGATATACGGTTGAGTAGTTTTGGCGTTAAAGCGTAATCAACAAATTTACATTTATAATATCAGTATGATAGTGCGATGTTTAATGTTTAAAAATATTAACGTTTTTACAAATTAATATATGTAATTTGTGTTGTTAATTGCAAATGTATCTACTCCTACACGATAAAATAAAAAAACAAACGATTTTTTTAAAAAGAACGAGATCTTTTAAATTAAATGTAATGGTTTCTCCATAACTACACGCGCATACTATAAGTAGCCAATACATAAGCTTCATTCACTAGTGTGCCAGAATATATTTTTTTATGTACAGGTTTATTTACAAAAGGAAAAATGTTGGATATTGGACATTTGGTATGCAGGTATCTTGATATTCTATATTATGTAATCCAAGCCGTATTGTTATATGCACGAGAGGGTTTTTTCTATGTAAACTTTTTTTTCTGTAATACGAATGGATATTTATGCGATTGTTATTTAGCCATTTACAAAGAGGTGATTCATAAAAGCACCCACTTAGTCTATTCGCTCAGGTCTGCTTGTCCGTTTGTGTGTTTCTTAGGGTAGAATACGATTTCAACGAAACTGAGAAGCTTTAATTTTTAATTTAAAAACAATATTAATTTTATTAATATATTTGATATCTTTTTTAAATTACCAATAAATAATATCATTTTAATCTTATTTATTAAACAATATTTCAATTATAACCGTTTCAAAGTTTCAAAAGTAAGTTCACGTTAAGCGTTAGACAGTACAAGCCCTAGTATATTTAAAAAGACATCGATCAGATGACCTGGTTCTCGGTAAGAGACGCTCTTTCTTTACTCTTCAAATACCTCTTGTGTCTTCAATTTTTGTATTATGACACGTTTGCGGGATTTGGCGAAGTGTAAACTAAAGAGTAACTTAATCTTTTTTTTTCCGTAGTAGGTATCTAGCTGAAGACGGTGTTAGATTATTGACGCAATGATTTTTTTTATAAATCCCTTATCATTAGAAAATAAGTTTTTTTACTTTTCTATTAGTATTAAAATAAATTCTTATTAAAAATGTTATTATTTTCTCTGAGTACCAAATAATAAAAATATTAAATTTGCAACAATGATCATTAAATCATACAATGTAAACAATATTTAGTTTTTTTTTGTAATCCAATATTTGTATCAAAGTCAATATAGACATTATTTAATTTAATTTTTTTCACAATTCTATTTATTTTATTCGAAAAGCAATTTCAATTACAACATTTATTACTAAGGAAAACATATCAGCACATTATCAGTTTATTTTTATCAGCCATAACGTATAATATAAAATACACTGCAGGATTGTAATGTCTTATTTCTTCTGATACAAAAAATTGGAAAATTACATAAGTCATTATACTTGCTGTAGGAAAATAGATAAAATACTATTTCGAATTATAATTCGCAAAAGCTTATTAAAAATTTCGCATTTAAGTAGAACTCTACGCGCCGAGCGTCCTCAAATTGCAAGCTGTTTTTAAATAAATCTAACAATTGTACATTACAAAACCAAAATAAACAAAATTATGAACGTATCAAAACGAAACTAAAAACAATGATGATTTAACAAAATAATTTAGTTTTTAAGGAAATAAAATTTTAACTTACTTCAATTCTCTGATTTCTTTATTGAGGCGGGAAATTTCGGTGGCTTGCGAAGTTTTCAGCGATTCAATCTGTTCGGCCATCGCTTTTAAATCTTTCTTAAAGTCGATTTCGCGCGCGTACACAGTCCAAAATGATAGCATAGCACATAATACCATAGTACCGCACTTCATGATCGCGAACAAACGTGAACTACTAGCCGTACTGAGGAGCGTCCACGGCACTCGGAGACTCCGACAGGAATGGGTAGCGGACTGCCCACTCTCTTATTATACAGAATGCAGGGTGCGTTAGGCGCAGATGCGCTCAACAGTTGTTCCGAAGCCCGAAACCCACAATGATCCTGTTTCATGCTGCGCAGGCCTTTAGCCAATTATAAAAATCATGTAACTTTTTTACGTTTCTACATACTGGTAATTTTGTGTTTAGTGTTTGGTGCCACGCGAGTTTGTTCGGAGCGTGTGTATGTCTTATATAAAAATGTACAGCTAGTTATTCGATAATGCAAAATTTTTGAATCTTAGCATCTATAATAGGCTAGCGTTAATAAAAAAAGCGTATATTCATTAAATGCTTCGTGGTCCCACTGTATCCATAAAAAATACTGGTTTTGGTCTCTAAGAGATCATTACAAATCGTACGGGTGTCAGAGAAAATAATCGGCAATATCTAACGAGGTTTTTTTTACGAAATATATCAATTCTTTTCATGATGTAAATTTCATTAAAAATAATTGATTTAACAACGCAAAATTTTAAGCATTCATGCTAGCACATTATAAAAACAATAAATTTTAATACAAACGTTTATTAATAGGATAGATGTACGAGTTTTATTCTAGTCCAAAAGTCTTTTATTTTAGTCCAAAAAAACATCACTAATTTCCATCACACATCATGTTCAATGTTATTCCAAAGCCTTCTCAATACTTTAAGTCCAACTTAAATTGTATCGAGATTTTCCTTAAAGAAACAATAAAAACAGTAAGAGATAAAAAAATTACGGTAATCCACTCTATCAGATTTCTTATACCTAAGTAAAAGCAAAGCTCGTTCGTTGCGAAAGAGTACTCTCGAAATGAGTTTGACTATAATCTAGAATTTCAACGTGAAGTATGAGAAATGACAGCGCATTTTGAGGCCGTTTTTGTGACCTATTTCACCATCGTGTTTTGAAGATGTAAAACATCTTTACAATAATAATAAAATACAATTTATGCACTAATTGCGGTTCGCTCACTGTACTAAGTTTTTGCGAGTTGGAAATCTCGAGAGGGAATTAATTCTAAATATAAATTAAAAAAAAATTGTGCTCTATAATTTGTTTATTTATATTGAATTTATTGTTATCTACAATTTTATCCACTTAATATTATAATAGATTTTTAGTATTGAATAATACTAAATATATTTATAAAAACGAAAAGTTCCTTTTTGTTGCGACTACTTATAGAGGAAAGCCATAGGTTATTACTTAAGGCTGTCACCCGCATATGGCACGATAGGCGAAGGGAACCTTGTGTTAAGAATCTCCGCCGAAGTTTCGAGGTATTCTTGGTACCACAGCGAAGAAATGAAAATATCAATGGATAAAAATTCCTTGCTCCGAGTGGGAATCGAACCCAAAAGTGCCGCGTTACATACGCTTGTGCTCCTCCGCCACGGCGGCCGCGGTCTGGTCGTGTATCACAGACACTTAAGTATAAAGTGTTACTTACCTCCACTTTACCGCGGCGCAAAGAAGCAGGTAAAAACTTTAACTTTTTATTTTTATATATGTGACATGAGTATATTTTGTTTCAGCTTCATGCTGTATCCCGCATGTAGCAGGGTAGGCAGAGAGAGACACTCCGCTCTGCCCACTTTCCGTCGAATTCTGGAGACACTGCGTGTTAAGTGGCGGTACTCAACGCTACGCTTTGTAACATGAGCATGAATGTATAAAATATAGGCTTACGTTGTTCGTTTCTGTTTATTTCTAAAATATTAGAAATCTAGATTTATTAAAGCGCTCTGGTATAATATTACTCCTGTTTCAGTTAATTAATAGGTACCTACTGAGACTGGACTCTAGAAATGAATGTAATTGGATGCATCAATTATACTACTGGATAATTTATATAATATTATACAAATGCATAAAATTGTTATAATTTAAATGTTTTTGTTGCTTTGGAATAAAATAAAATTGTTAATAACTTTGATAAGCTTCTGTTTCAGCTTAATGCAATACTAAAGATTATCCTTACAGTCAGTGAGATTTAAATTGAGATATTTTTACCTATTTAGGTTCTCTTAGCTAAGTGAGATAATACTATTTCTATCGCCTCTCTATATCTTAACTATTTAGTATAACTTACAAGTTTAATAGATATACTTAACCTAATCCAATAATAATAAATGACAAAAATATTCATATAAAATAGATATTTCTGATTCACGCCGTATCCCGTACACAGCAGGATAGGCAGAGGGAAAAAAACTTAGTGTTAAGACACTCCGTTCCCCACTTTCCGCCGAGTTCTTCAGGCATTGCATGTTGGGTGGCGAAACTTAATGACGCGCTTTGCCTTGACACCAGAGCGAAGAAATTAAAATATAAATGTAAATGTAAAATATACACATATTTTTTTATATTTCCCAGAAGCTTCCTATCATTAGGTCAATATTGTAGCCAATATTTCCAACGTACTCGTATGTAGGCTGGTTAGTTTAATTACGCGCCCGGGTATTGCGTCTAGTGGGTACTACGAGATAACAAATTTAGCGAAGCGCACTTTGTATCATTCGATTACGTTTTTATTCATTTTTATATATTTTTGTTTGTTTTTTTTACCTTTATTTCAATATATAAGTTTGGGGCAAAAGTATTTTCGTATTGTCCATACAACGGAAAATATATTTTTTATTTATATATAATATGTATGTGCCGTTTTGATCGATGACTTGTTGCCATCTTATGGGTAGTGCCATGATCCCTTATTGCCTACATTCCTGTAGAAATTTTGAAAATTTTGAATTCGATTCTTTTCCACATAGCATCACTTTGTTCCGAGTCAGACCGGGCTTAGCCACGGTCCGTGGGTCTTGTCCATGTTTCGACCATGATCTTTTTCGCACATTCCTTCCGTAAGTCACCCATTTTTCATCACCCGTAAGCGAAAATTCCGAACCATTTCTTAAAACGGTTCCAAATGGTTACGTTTCAAAAAAGAATCGCAAATGGAGACACGTTACATTAGGTTTCTCTCAATGAGATCATGTTGTGTCCAAATGTAAAGATTTTTCTTGTACCTAGACTTTCGTAAATGAAGTAAAACTGTTTTATTATCAACATCCAGTTCTTCAGTAATATCGTAACTAATAATATGTCGATCTTGCTCCACTTCCTCAAAGATTTTTGCGCTAATTTTTTTATGTGAAAGGGCGTCCAGGGTGAACTTCATATTTCACACTAAAATTTCTAGACCTGAAACGCTTGAACCACAATTGTGCTACTCTTAATGCGCTATGCATTAGTTCCGTAAATCACACAAATTTTAATCGCGGCGTTCGTCACACTTTGTAATAAAACTTTAAAATGTACCGAATTTCTTCGTCACATACGTTCATTTTGCTTGCTTGAAGAACTATTGAAAAATGGCGGGAACTAGTTTTTTTTTTAATTTTTATTTATTGCATTTTCAGAATGTCACATTTAATGGTATTAAAACCAGCCAGTTACATTCAGTACACTCAACGTAGAATGTAGTGAAAAGTCGCTCCTCATTTTTCTTCTTCTTGAGATAAAAAATATTATATAATGATAAATAAATGATTTATAGTTTTGTACGGTAAATTTTATAAGAGGAAGTCGTGGCTCACTAGCATACTTGTGGGTTCGATTGCTATTGGGAGAAATTAATTAATACTATTTAATATTTTTATTATGGGAACAAAGTGTCTTAACACTGGCTTCCTTCTGCCTGCCCTGCTGCGTGCGGGATACAGCATGAAGCTGATAAAAAAAATTCCTCGCTCGCTAGTATATCGGTAAATCGTTGAGTTCCGACTCTCAAAACGCAACTTCTCTGAAATTTGCTGGAAAGTGGAAAACGGAGTGTCTTAGCCATAAGTGATACAACGTGGACTTAAAAAAAATATATTGGTCAGAAACCATTTTAACTCTGTTAATTTTTGTTGAAATAATTTATTATTATTAATATATGACATAACTGCAAATACCATATAATAATTACTTTTTCAACATACACTTTTTACTCTACACAAGGCTGGGGAGCCAACTCTTAAATCCACGCACGACAGATGGATCATTGACGCCAGGTGACCTTAATGAGTCGGTAATTCGTAATAAAAACTGTAAAGAATTATAATTACTTAAATATACATTGATTTGTTTATAGTTAAGTATTATATTATATAATATATTTCTTGTATAATATTTACTTATTTTACTAAATCTACTTACATATGTATCTTTTACCTAAAGTGATAATTAGTAAAAGAAAATAAAATGTCATAATAAAAGTTAAGTTAGTGATTGATGAACACTTTCAAAATAAATTTATATAAATAAATAAGTTGTTAAAATTATAAATAAAATATTATGCAAGCCGCAAATTTAAATTTAATATACCTACAGGTTAAATATGAAAAAACTTTGTGTCTATTTTAAATCATTTATTTTAAATAATGTAATTTATATTTTTCGCCTGACAATGTTGGGCTACGTAACGATAACAAAATGTATATATATTGGTCAAATATATATAATTTACATCGACAAGAGTTGTCCACCTGTTACGATAAAGAATTACATTACTTCCAAGTAGGTAACCAAAAATTATGTATGAATAAAAAAATATTTTTAAAAGAGTTTGTAATCATGGTGTAGTATTTTACAAATCATTTGATACCCATATTAGGTAAGTTTGTCAAAAATTTGCAAATCGCCATTTTGTCTCTGTGGCCATTTTTAATTAAAAATAATATTGTTTATATGAAATTTTATTGTAATCAAAACTGAAGTCGAAATCCAAATTTCAGCTCAGTCAGACACTGGGAAGTAGGTCAAATTGAGCTTGCAAGATTTCACGTACACTAACATGGCAGTGAAATACACTTGCACTACGGACTGTAGTCTCCGTTAGACACGTAAAAAAAATGGAATTACCCACAGTATTAAGTAAGTAAGTAACATATGTTAACGTTTTTTACATCAACATTATTGGCAGTTTCAGCACACGAGACCCGTGAGATTTAAAGTTATGACATTATGGAATTTAAACACCTTGCAAATACCACACATGACAACATTAATTAAATAAAAAAGTGATGATGCAATTTTTTTGCTCATTTTTCGTCGAGGCATACAATCTTAATTATAAATTGTGTTACCTTTACATAAAATATGACTCTTAAATAAGTATATATATGTTATATAGATACGCATGATAAACACCACCTGCAAAAGACGAAATTATACAGAACTTTTGTACTTTCCCTCAAATATAACGAAGTACCTATATCTATATTTTAACGAAAAAAAAATAGATTGACGCCGTAGTGGTAAAAATATTTAAATATGAACAGCTGCAAGGCACGCTCCTATTAAAAAATGAGCACAAGTAAAGGTGTCTACCTGAGTCACAGTTTTTTGGTTTCCTCAATGGTTTTGACGGCATCGAATAAAAGGCTATTTAAAAGTTGGATTACGTCCTTTAAAGTAAATTCTAAGAAGAAAAAGAATAAATTTTATTTGTCAAAATGTTACAGAGAAAGCAAATACTATGATTTGATTTTTGATAAACCAAACATTATATAATAATAATTATTAGTTACCGAGAAAATATCTTATAGGTATAAGATGCGACACTTTCCTTCACATACTCTTCGAAAGGTCGTATTGAGCGGAAATGAAGGAAACGGATAAACTTACCATAGACATGTTTATTTAGTTTAATAAAAATATTCATTTTAAAATAGGCTATGATTAAAGAAAATTATAGATTTAAATGTATTGCAGTTGATATTTATAAATATTAATTACACCTTTAATATTTAGCATCTGTGAAAAATGATAAGATAAAAAAATAGTTGAATATAAACTTACAGTCCACGATGGGTAAGCAGAGCTTTGCGTTTGTGTGAGTGTACACACACAGATAGATGTAGATGTGCGGCTTGAAGTGTGGTGCATAAGGTATCCCTTGCTTGGCTTAGACTTAATACTGCGTTTTGGCTACCGGTCGATCGGTAATTCCACCTCTTATATTACACTGGTAGCAACATATAAAATAAATATTTTATTCTTAATTTTTTATTTAATTCGATTTTAAATGAAAGAGAAAGTTGGCATGGTCACTGCACAATAATAAAAAAAATGTATGTGACCAAGCAGTAAATGAAGACGGAAAAAATCGTAATCACAACGCAGTTTTTGATGGCAAAATGGAACAATTCATAATATTGTTTATTAATAATAAAATGTAACAAAAACAAGCAAAGCAAATGAAAAGCAAAAATAATGCATAAATGCTCGTATATTGATTACGTTGACTTAGAAGTTTTATTTTCCGTCCACCAAAGGACCGATAGTAGATAGTAGATATCGATATTCGATATTTTACTTTGAACTTGATACCTCTACGCAATCTTGAGATAGATATATATTTTTATAAGTAGTTATAATTCATTTCAAATTGGCTACATATGTTTGAGATACACAGATTGATAGAATAAACATTATATTAAAATCAAGTCAAAACATCTGTAACTTTTAATTTTTTTGGATACAAATATTACAATTCACTCATCCTGGACGCAATCAAACCCATTCATCGTTTTTACATGATCGCAATAAACAAATCTACCGCCATACTTTTTTTGCTATACGTTAATTTAGTTCACTTAACATAGTTTTCTTACTTTTATATTTATGTTATATTGATATTAATTTTTTACTTTAATATTACTTCAGTCCACGAGGCGTAAGCTGAGCTGTGCATTTGTTGAATGATTGTCAAAAGTAGAGCTAGGAAAAAGAATCGGCAAAGTGCGAGTCAGACGCATGAAGAGTTCCGTATTATTATTATCTATAAAAACTAGAAAAAATAATCTGTGAAAATTTCTAACTGTCTAACTGTCGCGGTTCATGAGATATTGCCTGGTGACAGACAGATAGACAGAGAAGTCTTAGTAATAGAGACCCGTTTTACCGGGTACGGAACCTTAAACAACTTTTAAAAGTAATATTTATTATTAGTTATTACTAAGTTATAAAAATTCATAGCAAATAGTTAAATTTTGTGTCGGCATAAGTAGGTGGGTTCTTTATTTTTAGTGCACCTATTTAATGCGTGCATTCTTAATGCCTTTTTAGAAGAGTAGTATATAACGATATTATACCTAAAAATATATACGTACAACATATAGGTCGTTTGAATGAAAATTTTCTGAAATTACTGAATGATTTTTATCATAGAAAATGAGTTTCTTTGAGAGCTGATATTAGTTATTTTTATTTCTAATCTCTATTTATTGGTACGCAAGAGAACATTTCAATTTAGTCTGCAACCACATTTAATGAATTCTTTCATTCCCGTAGCTCTTTTGATGCATGCACAAATAGAAAACGAACGATAGGTAATATGTGAATTTAATCAAAACGAGTCTTTGAGTTGCATTATTACAATAAGATTAAAACCGCACAGTGCGACCGGACCGCCAGGATCTATAAGATAAAAACCATCTCATTTACTTTTACATATTCTTAATGTTGTAATAAGGAAAGAAAAAAAACAGGTATTATATCGCTATATGCCTATTAAGATATAGCACATAATTTCAGGGATCTAAATTACTATTTATTTTTAATATAAACAAATATTTCTCCAAATATGGTTACAATAAAAATAAAGGACTGTTGCGACGCAGTGGCGAAAGCGTGCGACTATAAACGCGACAGGTTGTGGGTTTTCATCTACTTTTTTTCACTTTGACACCTAGGTAAATTATTTGACTTTCGCCAGTCAACTCACAATGCCTCGAAATATTCGGCAGGAAGCGGGGAACGGAGTGTCTTAACACTAGGTTCCCTCTGCCGACATTGACTATTTATTTAATAGAAAATGATGAGACCTTTTAAACCACGACGGTTTAAAGACACAACGTGAGACTGTAAACGGGACAAGTCGTGGGTTCGATTCTCACTCGAGGAAATTAAATGTTAAATATATTCATTTTTTTGTTCTGGTGTCTACGCAAAGCTCGGCGTTGAGTTTCCCCACTCAATACGCAATACCACAAGAATTCGGCGGTAAGTTGTGGCGTAGTTTAACTTAACACTAGGCTCCTTCTGCATATTCTACATGAGTGAAAAAATGATTACAATACATTTCGTATTATGTCTTATATCAACTTCATATTTTTGATGTTAATTTAATTACAGAGGAGTGATGCAGTCATACGATACGCGTACGAAACCACATTACAAATTTATAAAATATTATCTTAATGTTAATAATTTATTAATTGCATTAATATAAATAATTTTAGTTCTAAAACTAGCACATAAAACATACCATACCATCATATTTTTATTTGAATTTAGAAAAATACTAACTAACATATGCTGTATAGAGTTTTTTGTGGGGAACGTTCTAAATAATACAACGGACTTGGCTTCATAGGGGCGTCTCCTATAAGTTGTTAAGGTATACGGTCCCGCCGGAGGCGCAGGCGCATATGCTGAGACGCATCTGTCCTACCCTATCTCGCGCACGTTAACAAACTAGCGCACGAGTCACGCTTGTACTTAACAGGATGTGAAAATAAATATATTTTCAATAGTAAATACTTTTTTATTCCTTTTTATAAATAAAATTTTTTTTACTAAAGAATTTATTTGAAACTAAACAAAAGTGTTTTGAAAATTAATAAAAGGTAATAATTGTGAATTTTAAAGTGATTGTTTTTTAATATATTTTACAAGTAGGTTATTAAAATAATTGAACATTCAAATCAACAAGATTTCTCACTATAAAGTTCTTCCATAAAATATGAAATTTATTGTAAACAAGTGGCCATTCGCAACTGGCTTGCGGTAACTGCAGTGACAATTTCTATGGTTTTTCAATTAATTACTTACTATTATGATTGAAATAAAGAACCAAAATAATTTATAGTAGTGAAAATCTGTGCCACGCGTTATTTTATCGCAGTGAGAAAATAAATAAAATTTATACGAAGTGCACATCGTACTCACAAGCAACCAAACGAAAACTGCCTACCGTATTTTTTAAACTTTAATTGTTGTTTATGAGAAATATCTATCGCGCACTTCTGCCAAGGTAAAAAGTTACTTAAATTTCTTTATATTTATTCAAACAACGATGTATAACTTTAAAAATATATACATTTTTAAATCTTACCTACCGATTTTCAATATTAGGTCACTTATTATTAATATTTATTTTATAACTATATCTGCTCTAAGTAAAGCGTTTATCGATCGGCAACAACCTGTATATCGATATCGGCCGAGATCGCGGCGACACCTGCGCGCGCGCACCTGCCTGCCTCTGATTCGCCAAAAACGAACAGTCGGACTCATCACCTGCCGCGTATCAATAATCTTGTTTGTCGAATATCGAGTAGGTACTTCTGTTAATATCATCTTTTAGCTCGAAAATCATATAATAATGATAAAAAATACTGGATCATTCAATATGACCACAGACAGAAAAAAGTAAAGACAAGAAACATCTCAAAGATATAATTAGAAATGTTATCATAATGTAAATAACTTTTACTGAGTCAGTATCGCAACTTTCACATCAGCTTTAATTAATATGTGAATAGATTTAGTCAATTTATAAGCAAATAAGTTAAAGTTGGTAGGTACATAGGTTTATGTGTTAATAAAGTTTTTTGTATTGCAATTGAAACAAAAGCAATCCTAAAATTTTGAATATATATATATATATATATATATATATATATATATATATATATATATA
>DWAN01000408.1:0-24507 GCA_018230445.1 Heliconius hewitsoni | reverse complement strand
TTAACACTAGGTTCCCTCTGCCTATCCTGCTGTGTGCGGGATATAGCGTGAAGCTAATAATTTTTTTTTTTTAAGAATTAAAAAAAACAATATTAAATCCACATAATTATATTACGATTAAATATGTAAATATTTCATAATTATTATAGTAATAATATCACAATAATAACTAAACCACTGTAACCACAATTTAATTATCAAATCTATATACATACATATAACTATATATGTTACAATATGTCATATCCTTCTAAATCGAATGTCATTAACAGCACGGGTTCAGATCCAACCGCAAAAAGTTCATCAAATAGCGTGTGTTCGACGTGAATGTGCTACGAGACTATCTTGTAAGCGAAGATTTTGATATATATTTTTGTTAATAAGAATAACTTAGAGGCAATCTCTATAGCACTTAAGGTAGGTGGATTCAAACTATTATTTTATAGATTTTCTTATGTAATATCAATATTCTACTTTAATTGTTTCAAATACTTTTCGATAGTTTATGTAGTTTAGTGTTGAGTGTCGTCATTCTACTAAAATGGGGAATGGAAATGTCGTAATACGAACGAAGTGTCTTTACACTAGGTCCAGGTTCCCTTTGACTCCCCACTATGTGCGGTAATATAAAGCTAAAAAAAAGATTTAGTTTATTCCTCGATAAATGAATTATACAACACAAAACTACTTTTTCAATTCCAATCAATAGTTTCTGAGATTGGCGCATTCCACTATATAAAGTCTTTAGCTTTTCATAGAAAGAGGAGCCACGGGGACGCCTTGCTGGTCTTTAAGATGGAGGTAAATGAGCTTTTTAAACATACCCATGTCGTATCGACTCGGAAAAACTGCCGTAGGTAGGCCATTCCACAGTCGTGTGGACCATGTATGGATAAAAAAATTGAGAAGATCGAAAAATGCTTTTAGGTTGTCCATTTATGGAGGATGCCCATCTAACAGCCCTATAAGATATATCATTTCACGTTAATCGTTTTGATGTAAGTGTAACAACTGTTATAAAGTAATATGTCACCACTATTTGTTATTTTTATTTGAACTCAAAACGAGGCCGCAAGTAACTAAATGCTAGTAATTTTCTACCGCAAAAGAATTACTAATTAATGAAATAAAAGAATAGAATCTATATAAATTAGATAAAAATCCTTTATACAGTTAATTTAAAATATTGTCGTTATATAAAAAACCTATAAAGCATTTTACGCAGGATTTGAACCTAAATCTTGGATAATTTTGAGATATTATAGCGTAGCTCATGCTGACAACGCAGCGTGTTCCTTATCTTGATATATGGTGCATCTAGCGAGCCCTGTCACTAACATTCACCTGCTGCTGACCGTTATTGGTGCATAGGTGATTTTTGACTATACAATGTAAGCTTCAGCTGTGGCTATCTTTATAGCAATAGGTGTGAGTTCATATCTTAACCTTAGGGAATGTATATAAAATAAAATTAAAATTAAAAAAAAATATGGTAAAAATAAAAGGAAATAGGGTTAAAACACAGTTGAGTAATTTTCCATTTCGAAAATTTTAAAACATAAAATAAATATAATGTTTTCAACATTTCAAATCATTCGTCAACAGGAAAAAAGTAGTGATTTATCACAACTTACGGGTCACTAGCGCGTCGTTTGGTCGCCGTATCGCCGCCGGGTGCAGGCTGTGATGCAAATATGTCACTGCTGTCGCCACCCGACTCTAGTATGAGGTGTTCATGACATCTTATATATTGCAGAGGGGTCTGTCAGTGAAGAAAATAGTATGAAAATGATTTCTGGTATACTCCATTTTGTAAAAACAAAAGAAATCCAATTATTATAATTTCTTTTCATATTGTTATATCTAATCATATTTTGATTCGATAATAGTTTACAAAAATTAAAATATAAGACTCCATTAATATCTTGCAGTATTGTCTTGTTGTTTTTGGGGACAAAATGCTCAATTTTGTCATAATACTATTTTTATTATACTTATCTCAAAGCCATTTTCATTAACTTAGTAACTCGTGGGCCATGGGACACGTACTATATCTAATAAATTCAATTCTAAATTCAATTTCCTACTTAAATTAACAAAGACAATTCTCACTCAATACATCAAGCACACCACAACAGAAAGAATGGAATGGAGTAGAATATAATAGAATATTGTTTATTGCACACGAAAAATGGAATCAAATAACATAAAATGATAAAAGCATAAATAGGGTATAACCATAAAAATTAATCGAACCTGCTTCATCCTCCTAGCTCTCGCATGCAGGTCTCTCTGCGCCAGCGGTAACAACGCTCTAAGGAATCCCGGCACAGATGCCCTCAGTGGATAGTTCGTACATTCTTGTACTCCTGATTGAAAATCTTCTATGTTAACCACTCCAGCCTGATTAAAAAGCATATATTGAATCTAGTGTTAAGACACACCGCTCCCCAATCATCGCTCAGTTTTCGAGACATTGTGTGTTAAGTTGCGGAACTCGATGCCGCGCTTTGTTTTGTTGTTAGAACGAGGAAATGAATATAACATATTTATATGTAGAAATTTCATAATAATTTTTGACTCTTACTGTAAATATACGTACTAATATTATGAGGCTAAGGCTTCTTACGTTTGAACTCGCTAATCTCAGTAACTGCTGATTCTAATAAAAAATATATATTTTTATGATAATCCTTTATCGAGAAAGTATAGATTATTTTATTACGTTAATCAGCTTCAATGTACCTCCGCCACCACAACTTGCACAAAGCCACAGGTCAAAGCTAGTAGAAGATAATATTAAATCAAAGAGAAATTATTAAAAGTAATATACAAAAAGAATGAAGCTTTAAATGGAAATTTCAATATTTTTATAACGTCATAGAGTGTGAATGACATTTTAAAATATTTATAAAGTGAAAATTTAACCATTTTTTTAGCTTCACATTGTATGACGTATATAGCATGGCGGACAGAAAGAACCTATTGTTAACATACTGCGTTCCCCACGCATCATCTAATTTATATCGTTATTAAACGTTGACTGAGCGCGGCGTTGAGTTGCAACACTCAACTCGAAATGTCTCAAAAATTAAGCGGAAAGCGGATGGAGTGCTTAACACTAAATTTCCTCTTCCTACCCTACGGGAAACAGTAAATATACTTACCACCAAATTAAATATCAACTGACGAACTCGTTCGCCAGTATCAGTGCCGACATCAGAAGCGAATTGTTGTAGTGCTGACAGAAAACGCCTCAACCGCTGCAACGCTGGCGCTGACCGAGAACCCTCTGGCAGCGGTGGAGAGAGAGATTCTGTTGAGGATAGGGCTGTAACAATGGAAATATATTTTTAAAAATTACTTTTTTTTTATAATTTCTTTTGTTTAACATTTTATTCCTAGGAATAATTCTCTGGTAAGTAATGACACTAGATTTTTTTATACTTAATTTGGTCAGTCGTGGCGCAGGCTCACAAGCGTGTAACTGTAAACGCGATAGATTGTGGGTTCGATTCCCATGATGAAATATTTAATCTTTTCGTTTTCTCGCTCTGGTAACAAGACAAAGTGCGGCGAGTGCAGCGTAAGCAAGAGAAAGTTCCGCCATTCAACACGCAATATATCCAGAAGTCGGTGAAAGTAACTTATGTAAATCGGAATGTAAAAATACACTAGGTTCCCAAGTTCCCTCTGCTTAACCTAATAGGTGCAGGATACAGTGTGAAGCGAACACAATATAAATTAATATAGATTAATACCTGTAGTCCCATTATTCTGAGGGCTGGGCGGACCTGGTGTTGGAGACGATCTGGTCTCCTCTTGTTCCGGAGATCTTCTCTCTTTGCCAGATGTAGAGGCTGGAACAAAAAATACATAAAAATATTTTCAACCAATCATCACTTAATCTGAATATAAAATGATAATATACAAACAAAATACACAAAAAAATAATATATTAGAATTAAAAAAGAAATCCTAAATTTATGTCGCCGCTAACCGCATGGCCCGCTTAAATCGCAGCCTGAACAAACGCAGCACGTGACGACGCATGCCAACCGCTATTTATGCCGGACCGGGAGTTCGGGACATTCGGGTAAATAGCTTTTAATATCGGAAAGTGTGGTTAGTGCTTTGAATTAGTATTGTATAGCTATATCGCTTGATTGGGGCTGTCTCGCTTTGTGGTGTGGTTTCGAATCGTTTTATGTTTATACATGCTTCTGCTTGCCGTTTCACTCGCAAAGTCAAGTACGTAAAAGTTGTGTATGATAAAACATTAGTAATGCAGACCGTAGGTGCAGCGGTTTCTATAGAAAAGATTAACATGGTGTAATACAGTTTCAAAATTTGGTACAAATTATGGAATGGTACATTACTCATATAAAATGCCTTTGTTTATTTTACTGGTTATTTACCGTAACTATATTTATTTAATTTTTTTATTTTTTAAAGTGGAATAATCCACACTCAGGGATTTAGTTTATTTACTTTTTTAGATTGTGAGTATGTTATTAATTAAATTAATAAAAAATTCAACCCACAACGATCAAGAGGTACATTGTCAGAAACACGCTACTTAAAATTTTTATACGTTATCTTAAAAATTGTACTGGAATTGTAGTCAAGTGCTATAGAAACATAAATACTATAAAAAAATAATATTCTAGATCAAGTTTTATCAAAATCGATTATGTAGTTATTCAATAATCATCGATATATTTCTGGAGAATCGAACCCGTCTATGTATATACCAATACCTACTACCGAGCTACTAGTATATTAAACATGGCAAAGTAATTTACAGGTATTTCGAGTCAGTTTAATTTTCTTATTTACCTTCATTAGAGTTTCGTACTCAAATCTGTTTTTCTGTTGCGTGCCAACTAACTGGCACTTGGCCCGTTTGATTGATCCATATCCCATATAAAAAAAATATAAACATTTAAGCGTAGCGGGACTGGCGCCTCTTCAACCAGAAAATCTCCAAATTTTCAACAACAAAAAAAATATTTTTAATTCGATTTTTTTTAATGTTTTCTAAAAAGTATTTTTCTTTCCTAAGTGTGGAATAACACTTTAAAATTGTTAAAAATATTTAAAAAAAAATGCATTCTCTCAAATTCATCATTCATCATCTTTGGGTAGCGGAAATTCGATGCAGCCCGATCAGAACGTATGGCTTAGTTGGTTGGGATTCGAACCCGCGCCTCTTGGAGACTATATAGGGATAGACATGCTAACAACATAAATAAGTTGTAACAAGCGTATAAGAATTTTGACGTAGCTCGATGTGAACGTATGGCTTAGTGGTCAGAACGCTTGGACGGTTTTCAAGAGACGCGGGTTAATATTTTTTAATTATTTTTTTTCTAAATATTGAATATTATTAAAACAAATTAAATTTTTAAAATTAATCCATTACAAGCACTTTTAAATCGTCAACTAAAAGAAAATGTCAGTAGCGTCAGTAGTTTGCTTCATGGCCCCGCCATAGGTCGAACGGCCTTAGTAAACGCCGCGCTATGATGAGTTACGTGAGAACGAATAGCCAAGCTTATTATATTCATAATGACATAAAAGATGCATTTTTTCCATATTTTTCTAATTTAATTTCAATATTCTTTCCATTGAAGGGTGCTACCTAAATGTTTTAATATATCAAATATTTATATTATTTTTTAATTCGGTCCTAACATAGTAACTGAACGATACAGCGTCTGACTGGAAACGCGACGATTGTGAGGGCATTTCCTAATCGGGGGATTAGATTATTATCATTTGGCTCTGATAAACACACGAAATCACGGCGTTGGTTTCCGGGCGGTGCGAGGGGAACAGAGTGTCTTAACACTAGGTTCCCTACCCTGCTATATGTAACATACAACGTAAAGCTAAAACATATAAGTAACCAGTGGACGCGTGAAGTATAATAAACTAATGAACATGCTTTTTTGGAAGACAGATCGTAGTAATTAGTCACTCAGTTCACTATCTTCCTCCCTTTATACAGATATTAAGGATTAGGGGTGAAACTCGCCATCGCATGTTATCTTTTAATTTCAAAAAAAAATATATTCGATCTTACAATCATAGTTGCACAGTTAAACATTTATATTTATGTTTATTTAAAAGTTGCTATAAAATACCTTTTAGTTATCTTTTAGGCAAGACTTTATCGACAGATTAAACCTCTTCCAAATGCACTATATCGGCCCAAGCCTCGTGACGGCCATTAGTCAAGAGCTAGCGAGATCATATACATGTCCACTGGATGTGACATACGCGCTCAACGAATTTTATAATGGAATTTACTCAGCTCGACATACAACTCGCTCCCTGAGAGAGTCGTGATACACGGATGCTTCCATCCCTATAGGTTCCCTAACCTAACCTAACCAGGAAGGGATACCGAAAGGGGGGAAACTCACGCACCCTGACCATCAACGAATCTCAGGAACTTACATACGAGTTGTGTAAAGAAGTGTGTTAATACAAGGATCATTCTGCCGGGTAGGCAGAACGGGTAGCAGCATATCAAAAAAATACTTTCATTTTTCTGTTTTGGACCAGAAAAAATACCACTCAATGTCTATGGTTTTTAAATGATATTGGGGAAGTGTTTGAACACTAAGTTCTTTCTGCCTCTCCTGCTAAAAAACTGAAAAAATAAGTAATATTATTAAATTAAAAATATCAAACAATATACTCGTATAGAGGAAAATCACGCAAAATTCGCTATTATAATAGAAAAAGCGTGGAAGTGACAGAATAAATAAAAGTTCGGTGGTAGCGGTGCGCCGAGTGTACCGGCGTGCGCGCGACAGCTGCACGCTTAGGGTGGGTAACTGTCGATACAAAGTATTTTATATATATATATATATATATATTTCAGCTTCTCACACATAGCGGAGTACATGGGAACCTAGTGTTAAAGCACTTCCGTTCTCCAATCAACCCAATTCTTTAGGCATTGAGCGTTTTTTTTTAAAAGTTAACCGCTTTCGATTTCTAATATCAGAAGAGGGATACGCACGAAGTTTTCAGAAAATTAAGAAACCGTAGGCCTGAATATATAGTTTCAATTTCGCTTGATATCTCCAATATCTCTAAGCGTTCCTGAGATAATTGCTCTTGACAGACAGACACGTCATATTTCTTTGTGGGCCATAGATCTGAGTATATGATTTGAATTTCAACTTGATTTCTCCAAACGTTCCTGAGATAAAACCTCTTGACAGACACACAGACAGACAGCCAGACAGACAACAAAATAATCTTGTAAGGGTTCCTTTTTCGTTAAAAGGTACGGAACCCTAAAAAGACTATAAAAGCAACGGAATTGTGTCAATCGAGGCAGTTGCTTGTAGGCAACGTCTCTCACTGAAAGGAAACTCGTGTAGAATATTGTTATTTAAAAAAAAATAACCACCCGATTTCTAACAATACATTTAAAATACACCGATAGGTGAACATCGATACACCACATCACTACTCGTTATCGAGTGGTGCGCGTGGCAGCGACACCTCGCCCGGGGCCTTTCATCTCAGCGATAACTACGAAAATATACTGAAATAGTAAACCAAACACTCCTTAATTGTATTCTATACTGATATATATAATAAATTAAATTAATGCTTTATTTTTTTTTATATCGTCCACCCTAAGTTCAGATTAATGCGGAGAATTTAGTGAGTTGACACTCCGTTCTTCGTTTTCTGCGGCGCAGTTACACAGCGTTTGATTGTAAACGCGGCTGTTGTGGGTTCGATTCTCACTTGGGGAAAGGATTACTTTCATAACCTTGTTCTGGTAAGAAAGATGAAACGCGGCGTTTTATTCCTTCAGTTAACATGTAATGTCAGACCATGTAATGTAGATAATAAGCATTTTATAGGTATTATACACATACCTTACTTTTAGTATTATAACAATATTTGAAACTTTTAAAAGTTTAAACGTCCCGTTCTTGAACGAGTCTGTAACTGAGAAGTTAGAACTAATTTTAAAGTTCTAAAACTATACTGTATACTTTTAGAATTTTTTCGTTTGTTTGAAATAAAGAAAATGTGGAACCTAATGGCGCAATGGTAGGACTAGGTATGTCAGAACTAGTGGTAGCTCTGTTATAGGTTCACACTTTTCCCCCCACAACAGCGTAAACAGAGAAAACCTATTGCGTACTAAGACACTCCGTTTCTCACTAAAACAGGAAATCTCATTCAAAATGCAAATTAAATCAATACACGAACTACACATCAAGATCAAACGTACATAATGGTATGATCGTATACTAAATACTATTGAAGTCTAAAGTCCAGTGCACTGTTCTGACAGAATGATCGGTGGACACTTGTGTATGAGAGTCTTCAGCCTCCCGGGCCCTCCCTAACACTTCTCTAACAGACAGGCTTGTGATAAAGCGATATATAAATTATAGTGTAGAATTATGCTTTAAATAATATTTATTTTTCTTAGTTTTAGTGATATGAAATTATTAAATTGGAAAAGAGTTGAAAGTGGAAGTAGGAGTGTTTAAACACTAGGATTTTTTTGGCTTTACATTGCATCCGGCGTATAGCGGGGTAGGCAGAAGAAACCTTGTGTTAAGACCCTCCGTTTCCAAATTTCCGTAACATTGCGTGTTGAGTAGCGGTTCTCAATGCCGCGCTTTACCTCGGCTATCCACAACTGTTGCGCTTACAGTCATCACAGTTCTATGCCGCTACACCACGACGCCCTCAAATCATTTATAAAAAAAATATATTCATAACATTATATGGGTAAATAAACTATAAAATAAAAAAAAATTATAACATGTCAAAACAACAATTTAAAGCACCTCATAAATCAAAATCCCATTAAATATTGAACAAGTTGAAATAAACGGAAAGACAATCGATGAGCGATTGTTGATAATTGTATACCTGCCCCCGTGGGCGGGCGGCATTAAGTATTCATTGCTTAGGTTGTACTGTGAGTGGGTTGGGCCTAAGCTTAGAAAATAAATATATTATATTACTATTAAAATACTATAAAAAAGTAAAGTAAGTAGTTCTTTGATTGTTATATGTGATTTTGTTATTAGTTTACGAGAAAAATCGCTTCATGTAACAGATTCGATGCGCATTCAGGGATTTTTTTTGCAGCGTCATGCCTTATCCCCCATATAGCAAGGCAGGCCTCTGCCTAGGGCCCTCTGGCCCTAGTGTTAAGACACTCCAATTTCCACCGAATTCTGGAGGCGTTGCGTGTGGAGTAACGGAACTCAACGCCGCACTTTTCGTATCTTTCGTGCCGTGTCCATGACGTAAAGTAATACTAATATTAAGACATTCCGTTCCCCATGAAATGGCCAATGTTCTTCAGATTGTATACTTGTGTTACCAGAGAGAAGAAACAAAAAAGATTTGCTTACAACGGCAGATTTATAAAGAATAAAATATATAAAATTACATATTGTTTGTTTTAGTACTAATAGTTGAGTTTAAGATGTATTATACTTATTTAAAACGTTTAAGATATATTATTTTGCATTTTCTATTGTAAATGCTGCTTATTCCGTTGCTAAACTGAGGTATTTCGAAAAATCCTCTTTTAGTACTACCCTACACTCTACATAGAGCTATGCACAATGTTCTAAATCTAGCTTAGTATTTATTTAACATGGTTAACTGGTTTAGAAAGCTATCCTTATACATAATGCTAAATCAAAAATCAAATAAAAAGATATATTTATATCTAAATTAACTAAAAAGAACACACTACTAAGACAAATGCAATTAGCACAAACTAGTAGGCAGTTCGAGGTTTCACCAGGCATTTTCCAGTTCCACCATCAGCCCAGCTCGATGGTACCATAATATTGTCAACTTTTATGATGATACAACTCTAAAGATCTGAATTTCAGGGACTTGTACTTGGCTAGAAGTCCCTGAAATTCAGATCTTTAGAATTTAAGCTCGACCTAATAAAAGCATATTAAAAATTAACAAAGTAAAATACTATTTTAAGAAACCGTACAAAAATTTGCAATCAGTGCGCGTTCAAATCTCGTTGTGTTCAAAATTTTAATAGATTTTCTAAAAAAAAGTGTGGAATAATACTTAAATAAAATTAAATATTACGAATATTTCTAAGCATCATATTTCCATAGTTAATAACAGGCAATCATAGTAATCGATTAGAGGGTGTACCCGAGAGCAAACACCATGAATAATGTACTGTGTGAACCGACGGCTGGCAAAACAAGGGATGACGAGGAGAAATATACTTTATTACTTTATATTAGGGTTGAAATTTATATGTTTGAAACGAGGGTTTTAAACCACAAAAAGTTCTCAATAGCAGTACTGGTTTTCTTAGGATTAAACGTTTTGAAGGGATACAATTTCGGTATTTTTTTTGTTTTGTATTGGATTTTTGTGTTATTTTTTATTAAAGAATGAAAATGAAATGAAAAAAAATATACACTAGTTATTTCGATTTTAAGACATCAAATGGAAAATCTAGTCTTTTCCAGTTCCCGTAGGATTTTCTAGAAATCCTATCTTAGTGCTATCGTTACCTAACTACACACTATCTAATCTATCTATATGCCAAATGAATAACGGGCGAGTTTTAATTTGTTCTTTCTTTATTGTTTATAACCCTGAAACCTGGGTATTTAGTGTATATTCCGTCCATTCCCTACCTTCCGCTAAATTCTAGAGGCACTGCATCTTGAGTGGGGAAACTCAACGCCACTTTTTGCCTCGTTATTAGAATGGGTTGAACCTGCAACTAACCCCTTTTGCAGGCTGATGTTATCAAATGTGAATCAAATCTTAAGGCGCCTAGTAATGTGATAAACTTATTCGTGGGAATGGAATATTTTTATTTTCATTTTCTCGCTCTGGTAGACAAAGTGCGTCGTTAAACACACACACAATATTTCAAAAGTTGGACCCTACTCTGCTGTAAGCGGGAAAAAGGAAGCGTGAAGCTGCTTAAATATGAAATTTTGTTCTCACAAACATGGGAATGTAACAAGTGTGTTCAGTTTCATCATCTAGGGGAGATGCGGGTACTGGTCATACTTTGGGAAGAGGAACATCTGACGTAGACGAATGCATATCGCGATATATCTAATACTAGTTAAATATGTAGACTATGATATGATATAGAGCGAAAAGTATAAAACATTATTTTTCGCTTGATTCCCGAAAAACTAGAACAACACTGCTACACTCCGGGGATAAATTAAAAAAAAAAACATTTTCATAGCCAATATTTTAAATATATTTTTTAACATAAACAGACAAATATACTACACAACATACAATTTCATATTAATCGTTATTAGGTTACAGAATTCTAATTTAAAAAATAATAATAATGATGATATGGAAAAGGGGTACGGACCATATATTATATCGTCTTTAGTTATCAGATTTGAAATAAAAAAAAAACAGAAAGTCAAATAGAAAACTAAATAAGATACCACCACAGTCGTATGCTTCACATGTCAATATTTTTTTAACTCTTTAAACATCCATACTATGTTGTCGCTGTCATGCCACACATCTTGCATCCCAAAACCTACTGACTCTCTGTTAGTTTCAAAACGTTAAATATAAAGCTTGTTGGGCACAGGCGTGCGACTGTGAACGTGACCAGTTATGTTAGGTTCTTCCTGAAGGTATTGAAATCCATTCTTATATTACAAATTCGAAAGTAACTCTTTTTGCCTGTCTGTCTGTGACGGAATCAAAGCAAAACCGCTGATCGAATTGTGGTAACATTTCAAATAGAGGTACTTGAGGGCCTTGAGGTGGACATAGGATAGTTTTTGTCATATTTGTAATATTCTCTTATGAAATATTTTATTTTAATATATTAATATATATTAAAATATATTTTTTACTTAATATGCAATTTATGATCTCGCATGTTAATTACAAGTTGCTAAGCAACAAGGAGTTTCGTTGTTTTAAGAAAAGGTCGCCCAAAATGCTTCCTAAACATTTACATATAGTGTAGTGCGCTGACTCAACCTTATGAGACACATAAAAACTACTTAAACAAAAATATAGTCCTTTAAAAAACTTTTAAAAAAGTCAGTGATGGTATCTGTTTATCTCTGATAGTTGAGCCACAGTAATTATTTTAAATAAATTTAATTTAAATTAAAATTTATCGGATGAATAAACCGATTTATCAGTGAACAACAATAAAAATACCTCAACAAGTATTTTCTATAATTTAAGTCACCTTCAGCATTTTATATTTTAGGAGACATCATTGGTTCGAAATGAGCTAGCTACGCTTGAAATATATGAATGTTTATTTTAGCGCTTACTTTTTTAATTAAGAAAAAACCAAAAAATAACTATTTTTTTTTAAATTTTGGCATTTTTTCGTTTATTTGTATTATAAGATCTTATTGATATTGAAATATATTTATGGCAAATCGACCCTGATCACATGTAATAAAGATTGCTTTTATAGCTTCACTCTGTATACGCATATAACACGCAATCACACACGCACAGCCTAATTTCCGAAACATGGCGTGTTGAGCTGCGGAACAAAACGCCGCGCTTTGTATTGTTACCAAAAAGGGGAAGAAAAAATTATTTCACCTAACCCCACAACTATCGTGGTTTTATCATCACAGTACCTAGTCAGCCATATGCATCAGATAAAAAAAAATTAACTACATGTATTCAAGGCAAATCAACCCTGAATAGTCGCGTATAATAAAGACGGTTATTGCCTACAATAATACCAGCAATTTGAACGTTCGCGAAAGCAAACATGACGCTTTGTAGAAATGGATGAAACAGAAACATAGATATCTAAATAACAAGTGTCAGTCTGGAATGGCGTAATAATATTAGATATTTTGTACTGACAGTACTGACATTCTCTCTGATTTTACTAACGTCATAGTCGTATGTTGTTAGTGCGTTTTCACAAAACTCTATTCATGTTTGGTTTAACAATTTAGTTAAATAACATAAGAATAAAAAGTTACGACTGTTGACGGTTTTCGATTCAATTCCCACTCGTGTGTGATTGTGATTGCCGAGTGATTTCCTTGCTCTAGTAGCAAAACAAACGCGTCGTAGAGTTCCGCCGCTCATTACTCAATGTCTTCAAAATTTCGCAGTGTGTTCTCTAAACAGAAAGTCTAATTAGGTTCCCTGCTTACCCTGTACACTTTATAGATACAGGTGCAGATATACAAAAAATAAACAATTAATATAACATATCCATTCATCCCATCTAGTACTAAAATATCGTTGTAGTTCAGGCGCTCCGTGCCTCCCGCCGCTATCGTTAGATTATGATCGGCTCGCACTTGCCGGTTCCCACAAACAAGCCTACGGAGTACGGAATACGGAATAATACCTGATAGGTATACATATCTATATAGTATATAATATGACTGTATAGCGTAATAAGTATTTATCGACACTATTGTAGCGTAGTGGGTGTTACCTGATTGAAAAAGATGGTTATGGGTTCAAACTTGTCAGGGAAATAATATTTATTCCTATACTCTCTTTTTTAGCTTTACGCTGTATTCCGCACATAGAAGTGTAGGTAGAGACTGTCCTCTGAACTTTGCCTCAAATTCTCCACTAACCTACCTAATTACCTACGTACCTAATTTCATTTTTCTAAGTAGAATAGTCTGTGGGCTGTCTGTCAGTCAGTCAGTAACGAAAGAATGTTATATACATTGTAATTACTTACATTTTCTACGTTCAGTAGTGGATGGTTGATTATATTCTTTATCAGGCACCTCCTCCTTCACTTTCGCCTCCATCTGTTGACAATGACATATATACATATTATTATATTTTATTTTGTATTTAGGGGCAGTGGAAAAACGAATGCCAAATCCAGTCAATTGCACAATTGAATCGTTATAAATAACAATTAAAAAATAATCATCTAAATGCTCTTAATATTAGGTTCGTACTGCCTGGTAAAAATATATTGTTGATAAAAAAATCTTTGCCTACTATAATATCTATGTACTATTTGAAACGTATCAAAATATTAGAAATTTGAATGGTGATACCTAAATTAAAGTTCGAATAGGGTGGGACATTAGGAACGGAATATTTTAGCACTATGTTCCCTCTGCATATCCTGCTATAAGCTGTAGGTTGTGAAGCTTCAGATGAAATGATAAAAACGTAAATTTTAACTGATTGATTATGTTAGGGTTGCTGGTTTAAAGTATAGCTATATTGCTTAATTGTATATAAAATAAGATGTTCTAAAATAGTGTACTAATACTCGAATGTATCTGGTCGCACTTGACCGCCGCACTGCGTTGCGTCTCTCTAACAGTTACCATCTGCCCGTCCGCAGATTATATGCTACAGATGCTGTATACAAGATTTTTTTTCTAAATAAAATAATTACAGAAAATATTATAATAATATATAGCAAAATTTGTTTCACTGAAAACGCGACGGTTTTGAGTTCGATTCCCAGTCGGAGGAAATAATTATTTTCGTTTCCTGGCCCTGGTGATAAGACAAACCGCAGCGCTTTTGACTTGATGTGGGATAGAGCATAGGAAAGGGGAAGGCCATGCAGTCAGTGTCCACCCAAGAATAGTCTGGTCCCAAAATTTTTTCCAACAAAGATTAAACCTTCAAAAGAAACCTGCCTTAAATAATAAGTATATACATTTTTATAACACTTTTTTCTTCTGGACCACTCTGTAACTTAATGAAAATCGCATTAAAATTTTATTACGTAGTTTGAAATATCTATGCACACATCTCTGGAAGGAGACTTGTCTTATACTATTCATAGATTATATTTTTTATAGCGTTTTATTTAAAAAAAATGGTTTTAGGTTTGTAATAGTGTTCTCTAGCTTTTATTTGATACCTATATTGCTTTAATATATACGACACCATGTAGGTGCTAACAATTAATTACCACACCTTATATGTTAAAAACTAGATGATTTTTAGAACCCTTGTCCTGAGCGTTCTAAAGAAACAGACAATCATACATACATTCATAGTCCCGCTCTAAAAGCAGTACCCTTCTTCTGGAGTACTGTCCCAGCTGCACCCAGAATTTACTAAGCAGTAAATTAGCACACTACACAGCAGGGTAGGTAGAGATATCTTAGTGTTAGACAATTCAAGACAATCCCTTTACCACTGTCCGCCGAATTCTGGAGACATTGCGAGACGAGTGACGCTTTGCCTCGACACAAGGGCGAAGAAATGAAAATATGAAATATTTCATTTGCTCGAGTTGGAATCGAACCCACTGCCTTGCGCGTTTACAGCCACATTTCGTGCCCCTGCGCTTAAAGTACTAGTCTAAAATATTGGTAGATTATCTTAAACGCAGCATCTCTTTAGCTGATCTTTGAGAGCACCTGCGTTTTGTAATGTCCAGTGTATGATTACATTGAAAACAGTTTGTGTTTCCTGCCAAATAGTTTTAACACTTATGTAATGGAACCATGGAGTGAGGCGATTTGTTATTGAAATAATTACATTTATTTTTTTCTTTTCATTAAAGAAAATATAAGTGTTTGAATAAGTTTAAAAAGAAGTGACTCTTCTCCTGATTTGACTACTTGGTACATAGTAGAATTTTTTTATTCGTGCTTTAGAAGGTAATAGAAGAGTAGGTTCCCCATGCACCGCCCCATTTTTGAAGCTGTGTGTGGAGTGGTGGAACTCAACGCAGCGCCTAATCTTGGTACTAGAGCGAAAGCCCTGTTGACAATTTTATGAACCAAAGTAATATATGGAAATAACAGTAATACGTCTTCGTTTCCTAATTATTTTTTTTATATTTTTCACTAAAAATAGTAAGTATCATTCTAAGATGGCATATAATGTAAATACTTCACACCTGCAACGCGCACCTGTGCTAATAAAACTAAGCATTTTTCATGAAAATTGCATATATCATGAAGAGATGAAAAATTTAATCGATTCTGTACTAATTTATAAAGTACAAAAATAGTTGAAAAGAGTATATAATATATACTATAATACACTATATGAGCCTCCATGTACTAAGGAGAATGTAATATTGCAAACATACGTAAAAAGTAGCGTTAAGTTCCACAACTAAACACGCGTTGTCTCGATAATAAGACAGTACGTGGAGAACGGAATATTTTAACGCTAATGAAATTTAAAAAAGCACTAAAAAATATGCAAAAGAAGAGATCAAATTTAGCTTATCCATCAAAATCCAGGTGTTCCGTGTAACATTCAATTTAAGCATAGATAAATATATACATATAAAGTTCATATATCTTGACCAGGACGGTAAATAAACAGGATTCGTAGAAGTTCTGGACAGTGTACACATTCACCGGATATCGCGGTAATAAAATACAATTTTTTAAACAACATAACACATATGTATGTCTAATTAGTCTTTAAACGAAATGACCAATATATTCTTTATTTTAAAATGTTACAACTAAAAGAAATTAATAAAAGATTTCCTGATATTCAATGTTGAAACACGAATATCCTAATGCGACTAATAATAATAAGTTATTCTTAGTGACTTATATTATACCTTACTACTAACTGGTTGACTTATATTGAATATAATATTTGGTATAAATTTCAGCTAGATATCACCACGCAATCTCGGGATAAATATTGTTGACAAACAACAAAGTGATCCTATAAGTTTCCGTTTTTTCCTTTTGAGGTACGTAGCCCTAAAAATATCTATTACAAAATTTTCTAAAAGAGCATATAAAATAAATATTTCCTGAAAATAAAAACAAAATCGATACTTATTTTTGCATGACAAATGCAATTTCCCTGAAAAATGGTAAGTTTCATTAGCGCAGGTGCGCGTCGCAGGTGGCCAACGTTTACATTATAAAGCATCTTTGAATTATAGAAAATTTAACTTGAATAATAGTTTTTCTTACTCTACTTTTCCCATTACGTAATATAAAATGAAACATTTAACAAGAACTTAGCATAGTTGTTGATTTATATAATTTGAAATAAAATTTAACATATTACTGAAAACGGGTTGAGGCTGTTGTGGCGCAGCGGCACAAGCGTGTGACTGTAAACGTGACGAATATGGATTCGATTCCCACTCGGGGGATGCTTAAATATTCATTTCGACGCCCACATAACGCAGCGTTGGGTTCAGCCACTCAACACTTAATGCCTATATCATTTTCTTCTCCCTACTCTGTTATACATATAAAAAACAGGAAAATTGTAAAAAAAATTAAAATAGATTGCCATAATACAGAACGTATAACAATAATATACTCAAACGATCGTGAAAACGATCACTAACCAAGAAACCATAACCAAAGAAAAAAAATATATATTTTTTTATACAAATTTCAGTCCAACAATTCACAAACGACAAATACCTAAGTATTTCCCCAAAGGTTCTCTCATTAGAGCGGGCCGCAGGTGTCGGGCAGGTGGTCGGCGCCTTCGCACGTAATTGACCCACATTAATCGTTACGGGTTAAATTATTTAGGTATTTCATGAAATGGATAATATATATTTTGGATCACTTTGTTTTAGTATTATGGATATTAGAGTAAACTATGCTATCCTTGAGGCCGTCGTCGCGTAGTGGCACAAGTGTGCTAATGTAAACGCGACGGTTGTAAGTTCAATTCGCATTAGAAAAATTTTTCTTCACGATGTATATCCTGCACATAGCAGGTAAAGCAGAGGAAACCTGGGAGCCCAGTTTTAAGACACTCCATTCCCCTTTAAGGTACTTCTCTTCCCCATTTACCTACCGCCGAGTTTTGGAGGCATTGCGTGTTGGATGGCGGATCTAAGCTCGGTAATTCAAATAATATATATAACTATTACATTATTTATTAATCTACAAATTAACAGAAATTGCGATTGTAAAAACATTTAGAATTTCATCTACAATGTCAGAAAATGTACGCGAAATTTATTAAAACGTTTGTTTTTATTTTCATAATCACTTTAATAACATTATTTTACCATTTATCAGTCAATTTAGCTACAAAATATAGAAAACACCGGTTAAGTGTATATATTCTCCCACTCAGGCTTCCGTTCCTACTGATATCAGGGTTGTAGGCAAGGAGCAAAGTACAACTAATACAAATTGACGAACTTGAATTTGCGAACATCCACGCAAATATACTTCTAAATTTTCAATTCTCTTATTTTTTCTTTATTTGTATTGTAAGTTTCTCGTAAATCACTTCATGTTATTCTCTTTTTTTTTATTCAATTTTCATAACTCTAGGTCCATGGGAATTACCCTACAGGCTTTGAGGACGCGGCGATTTTCTTACAAAATGTAGCAAAATCGATACTAATTTTAACTTGATACCTTCACGCAATCTCGAAAAATATAGTCCTTAAAATGAATATTTTTTTTTAATACAAACACAAAATTAAGAAATTGCATTTTAAGAATTTCCAGTCAAGATATATATATTACAAAAATAATTTATAAAAAAATTAAATAGATATAAATAAAAAAAAAGTCTTCAAAATAATAGTTAAATTCAAGATGAACACGATATAGGTACATACTACATAGATATTTCAATAAAATGAGAACGTACCCGACACCTGCGGCCCACCTGCTCTAATGAGAAACGTAAGGCACTATTTGTCATACTCATATATCACATATTAGGAAGCAATTTAGGTATATTGGTAAATTTGACAGGTAGGAAACCTAGAGTTGAGACACTTCACTCTCCACTTTCTGCCGAATTCTGGAAGAAATGCGTGTTGAATGGCGGAACTAAACGCCGCGCGTTTTTACTTCATCGCCATAGCAAAGAAGTGGAAATAATAAATTCCACTTTCTCAAGTGAGAATCGAACCCATAACATGAGGCCATTCGCGGCCTCTTAACTAACTGGTATAATAATATAAATAAATAAAAATACAAGATGGAAATAAATAAGAAAAGTTCTTGTAGCAGACTGTAAAATAAAAATCAAGAATCCTTTTTCTAATTAGCGCTTCAGATACTCTCTCTGAGCGTCGACGTTAATGATATGGAATTGCGTGGAAACAGCATTTCTCAATGACCACTCATTATAATCTAATTATCCATGTTTTCTACTTATTAATATGACACGGAATTTACACTTTTTCAAAAAAAATTCGCATGAAGCAAGTGTTAAAACACTCCGTTCCCCGTTTACCACCGAATCCTGGAGACATTGCGTATTGAGTGGCCGAACTCAACGCCGCGCTTTACCTAGACACCAGAGCGAAGACATTAAAATATAAATATAAATAAATATTTCATTTTGCTCGAGTGGCAATCGAACCCACAACCAGTCGCGTGATATGTCAATACATACATTTTCAAACTGGTATGGTATGGTATGGTTCTTTGATTATGGAGTTCCGAGCGTGCCAGTACAGCACATATCACTTCGCCAATGTGATTTTCAAACTGTAGACTTACCACTAGAATTGTCAGTTCGTAGATTGATAATCTGACATTTCGTTGCAATTCAAGGTATATCAATTCAGAGTAACGTATTTGTATTATTACATTATAATATACAATCGATAAAATTTAACAAATGTCTTTATTGCACTCGTAAATACATAAAAATAATCAACCTTCAGTCATTTGTTCGCAAAATTATAGATGACATCTTCAGAAGCAATCGTATTTATTAACTAGCGACCCGCTCGCCGTTTCGCCCGCTTGAAATACAACAATAATTTATTTGCTTAGTCAAAGTTACTAAAGTTACTTTCATGGTCTAATAATATTCTAAAGATTATATGCATACATTGAAACAGCCGTTTCTGCAATTAGCGTGCGTTTGTGCACGCTGTTTATTATTTTGAAAATTTTATTTTTTTTAAATACATCCTATACTGCAATCATTACTGAACTTCCTAGTTTTTTATAATGGTGAAAGTATTTTCACTGCTACGTTTCGTGTGACAGGTGAAAGAATTCCTTCAAGACAGATGAAAATCTTCAAAAATATAATAACACATTATTCAACACATTTTTAGGGTTTTAAAAAAAAGTTACCATTATAAGATCACTTTGTTGTCCGTCCGTCTATCTGTCTGCCTATCTGTCTCTGATTTCCCAAAAACGTGTTTGTAAATTTACTTGAAAGAATATGGTCGTTTAAATAGCAAAAAACGCTTATTTCGACACTATAAAAGAAAGCAAAATTAATAGGGTACTTCCGGTTAACCTAGAACTATGAAATTTGGTAGCTAGCATCTACAGGTAGTACTCGTTCAGAAAAAAAATCTGACAACATTAGTTTATACGTGTTTTAAATAAGAAAATTAGCCGGAAAGTAGAAAATGGAATATCATGCATTTGAAATATTAACTCATATAACTATTATAATAATTTAATACAACTAAATCTAATTAATATAACAATTGATAATTAAAAGACGACAGAAAAAAAATATTATTGAGATTTATTTAGTTACTTTCATTTCGAAACAAACCTAGAATTATTTTAAATAGGCCACTTTATGAAGGGATAAAAACTTCGTAGTTCAACTATAAAGGATCTAAATATCTTGAAATTTAGGAGAACGGAGACACTATATCTAAAATAAAATATAAATAACAGATACACAAATAACAATCATAAATCATGCAGCAGGTTAGAGGCACGCGTTCAGTTTCAGTTACAGAGCGCCATGTGTTCGACACCTGGTGTTACGTCACTGCACTGCAGTGGACGGCTGGACGGTAATGCTTGCTGTTTTAATTATATTTCAGCATTGGAACAGTCCAGCGCTGAAATTAAAAACGCGACGGGTGTGCGTTCGGTTCTCGCTAAGGGGAATGTATTATTTTTATATCTTTCGCTTTGGTAACAAGACAAAAGCTCTAAAATCGGGTAGAGAGTGGAGAAAAGAGTGTCTTGATATTACGTTTCTGCGTACCCTGCTATATGAGGTATACAGCGTAAAACAGAATATACCAGAACCAGCATTGAGTTCCACACGAAACTCCACCAACAGAATTCGGCGGAAATTGGCGAACGGAAGTGCCTTAATGAGGAACGGCGTCTTACACCATGAGGTGCTAAACGCCGAAATGTCTCACGTAGAGTCTTTAGGGAGTGTAGGAGAGCACTAAGGATGAATTTCTCAGAATACCATCGAAGAAAAAATATACTTTTTAAATTAAATATTGATTTCCCCGATTGGGAATCGCACAGTTTGCAGTCGCACGCTTGTACCACTGCGCCACGACGGCCTCAAATGGCCTCTTAGTACAAGTATCAATATAACAATGATTAGTTTCAGTTTTAGAGTGCCATGTGGTGGACACCTGCTTTTACGTCACAGCGTTGCTAGTATACTTGCTATTTCAATTATTATATTTGAATGTATGTTCCTGTATATATAATATTTTTATTGCATAAAAATATATAAGAAGAAACATTGAAAAGTCTAGTGGAAGTGGATGTGTGACAATCAGCGGATAAGAACATAGGACAATTTAATTTATGCAGAGCAAAATGAGAGAAGTATATATAATGTGTAGAAAAACATTAAATATCTACTTAAGTGTTAATTTAAAAGGATTATAATAATCCTTTTAAACGTAAAATTAGGAAAATGTAGAGAACAAAGAGATTCTGCTCTATTTTTATCTTATCTTCACGCTGTACACCGCACGTTGCAGGGTAGTCAGAAGGAACCTTGTGTCAAGACTCTACGTTCCACGCAACACCTAATTTTTCAAGACACTGCGTGTTGTGGAGCGGAACTTAATACTGCTTGTTAACACAGCGAACGAGGATATAATAATAATTTATTTTCTTTCCGTTCATAGCGTGTACCGAACCTACATAAGTAGTTGCTGGGACATGTGACCCTAGTGTAAATTTAAGGGATGTATTTATTATAAAATAAAGTAATTTAAAATAAGAAGTACGTATTAATTAATATAACAATCGTCGGTTTCACTTTCAGAGCGCTACACTAGTGACGTAAAATTGCATTGCAACGTGCTGCTTAAACATATTACACGCTTTTATTTGACTTGTCGTGTTAGTATGTATGTGTGTTAGTGTATGTGGAAACTTGCAAACTCAGTTTGATTCACGTCCCAGTGTCTTATTGAGCTGAAATAACGAAACGGTAATAACGAAGTATCATATAATCAATACTGTTATTAATACAAAATGGCAACCGCACCAAAATGGCGGATTAACATTTTTGGCACAACTTACCTAATATGTATATTAAATGAAAGAGCTTAATTTGTAAAATACAATATTAAAAAAATCTAGAAATTTGTTTTTAAAAACGTTTTTAATTAATATTATTTTTAATTATGGCCAACTGACCGGCTGATTTCATTTGCGTGTGTAGTACAACGTAAAATTTTATTTATTCTAGATTCACGAATTTCGAAATATCCTTTTTTAGTGCCAAATTTCCGTTTTCTACACTTGTCAATGCGTCGTCAGTCAGTAACGGAAGAGTGATATATGTATATTAAGATATATTAAGTTGATAGGCAGATTAAAGGCGATGTTTAATTCTAAATTAATTTTATAAGAATCGGCTAAGAGTGGAAAATCTAAATGTTCTTCGGAAACGGAATGTTATAACACTAGATTTTCAAATTCTTTTGCGTAACCATCCACATAGCAATGTGCAGGATACAGCGTGAAGCTAAAAAAAAGTTAACTACAAACTGCGGCGTTGAACAGAAAATTGTGAACTCTAGGTCTCTCATTACGGCTATAACGCCACACTGTTTGTACAAAACGTTAGGGCACATTATAAATAAGACGCGCCCCCGCAACACATGGCTGAACGCACGCTTGCGTCACGGACCACGGTCAGCTGTAACGAGTACGATATATGAATATGAGATTTAATAATAATTAAGTATCAACTCCTGTGAGTTGTGGGTTCGATCCCACTAGGGGTCCTGAATTAGTCACCTTATGAATTAGAACCCTTGATCTAGTAACAAGACTAATATCCAACGTCAACTTCCGCAATGCTTCGCAAATTGAGCGAAATATGGAAAACAGGATGTTTCCGCAGTGAACCCTGATATGCAGGCAACAGCGTATATATAGCCGCTTTTTTGCATTATTTTTGCATTGCCTATTTCATTTCATTAAGATATTCCGTTCTCCATAAAGAGTAGTTTTAGAGATATACATATACATGTAGGCATGTCGCATAGAACATAGAGCCGTTCCAATCGTTGGGGAATAATCTGTGGAAGGCCTTTTCGCATTGGCTTTGCGTAGAGACGTCTCCTCGCTGTGCGTTCTTTACCGCATTGACCATGGGGAGTGTTCTGAAGAACTGTTTGACCTGTTACCTGCCGCTGAATTTTCTAACCGCACAGTACGTCACATACTAAAGAACTATCCACACCACGTCACGCACCTGTGGAATGGCCCACCTGCGGCCGTGTTTCCAAGTCGATATGACTTGGGTACGTACTTTCAACAGTTGACAACGTACCTGTAACTCCTCTGGTGTTACACGTGGTCGTGGGTAGCGGTGATCACTTACCATCAGGTGACTGAGACCCTTGTTTGCCTTGTCATTTTCCATTAAAAAAAGCCGCAGAGGCACATTGCGCATTTGCTCTCACCATATAAAGGTAATAATAATTATTTATTTATTCGAACTATATTCAATAAATTAATTAAAGGGTAAGGAGGAACCAACAATTACCAATAGTACGGTACAATCAATTTTTTTTATAGCAGCGCTCAATTCCGACACTTACAATGCCATATTGCAGAAATTGGGCAGTGCTTTGGAAACGGAAAATCTTGACACTAGGCCCACTAGTGCCTAACCTGCTATATGCGGGATACAGCGTGAAACTATAAAAAACGAATAGTTGTGTGTACTATAGTGATAATAGAAGCAACCCAATTAAACAAGGCAGTGTATAAATAAGACGCGCCCTCGCCATATGGCCGCACGTCATACTGAAATCTGTTTTTGTACCCATCTATGTATACTTATTGAATAATTTTCACATTTCTTTCATTTTCATTTCATTTCGTTTGACTGTTAATACTATGGACGATGGATGCGGGTGCGATTTTCGAGTTATTAGTTTTGATTTCTTTACCCTTCGCTGGTAACAAATGAAAGCGCGGTGTTGAATTACAATGTAGTGTTTTGATAATTGGGCGGAGAGTGGGGAAGGGAATGTCTTAATACTAGGTTCCCTTTGCCTACTCTGATATAATATGGAGTACAACGAGAAGCTAAAAAATTTTACAGGTACTTGTCACCACAGACTAATGTAAGTTTTGGAACAAAGTTTTCACGATTATTTTAAATATATCTTCGACTAGCGGGCGCGCGCGGCTTCGCCCGCTTATTTGCAGCCTTAGGGCTGAATTCTCAAAAAAACACGAAACACGTGGTCAATAAAATATTTTTAACAGTCGGAATATAAATTTTTATAAAAATCGGTGGCGATTTAAAGATTTTTCCATATAAACT
>DWAN01000407.1:0-24528 GCA_018230445.1 Heliconius hewitsoni | reverse complement strand
ATGGTAAAATATATATATATATATATATATATATATATACAAAATTTGAAGGAGGTAGGAGACCTCCAATGACCTTCGAGAACACAGTATCGATGATACTGGTAGAAGAGGGTTACGGTAACAGCATGAGGAATCGCTGGAGGGACCGGAGGCCCGGTGAGGTTGATGGCAATGGCCGAGTCGAAACAGCTAAGTATGCTGGGACCGTTTGATTTAACGTTTTCTATACCTACTCTCTGCTTATTCCATTAGATGTAAATAAAGATAAAAGGTCACTATGTACTTATCAAATCCATATCAAGTTTTAAAATTAAGGTTTAATAAATTAACTAGATATATCTATATGTATAAGAATAAACGTTTAAATGTATTTTTAGCAGCAATTAAAAAAAAAAACACGTTTTTGCTGTTTCAAATATAGGTATTTTACATATTAGATGTAACTGTAAGCATGTTTAGGCATTACTTCAACCGCACTTAGGACCCTTAGGCAAATGATATTGAATTGACAACTTAGTAATTGTCTTTGTATTAAAGGTAACTTTTAATTATATCTTCCAAACTAAATATAGGTACCACTTATTGTATCTTATCGTATTTTAGCGGAGAATTGTTCGTTCACTTGTAAATATTTAAAAAAAATTGTGCACATCAGCAGCATATATTTTTACTAGAATTGTATTTAAAGGTTAATTTAGACGTTGAATTTTTATTTCATAGTGTTAATTTTTTACGTTTAACATTATATTATTCCATGTATTTAATTTTTGTGCAAAAAAATGTTCCTGAAAATAATTAATTTCGTCTAGAAATTAGAACACAATAAATATTTCAGTAACTAAATAATACTAGTTCAGTGCACGTGTCTGTCGTTAATGGCCTACAGCTTATATCTGTTTGTGGCTATGAAATAAAGCGGTCTATTTTTTAAAACAATTGTTATCTTTTCCATGGATTCAACTACAGCAGGAAAATAATGTAAAACTTACGTATTTACATGTAATAAAATGTATGTAAATGTAATAAACTATATACAATAGCACTTCTTTATATTATAATTAATATTGGTTTCAGATTATTTTCATTTTAAGATCGATATGTATATTTTAAGTCGACTAATGAACGAATGTACCTACATTATGTGAGGATTTGTTTTAAAAAGAATTATAAGGTTTTTGTTGATGTTATTATTTTATCTGTGATATTCTGTTATTGATGTTAGATTTAGAGGATAGAAATAAAATGTTCAAAAATATAATTGTTTTATTTTGTTTTTTTTCAAGTTTAAATATTTCAAAACATTTTAGACTTTCTAAAAGAGCTAAAATATGATTATACACTTTCAGTAAACTGTGCAAAAAACGAGCAGGGAAAAAATCTACTATCTTATGATATCGTCGGTTAAATAAAAAAGTATTTTTGAAATTTTTCAAAATCGAGATCATTAGCTTAAACAAGTCTACTATCAACGTTCTTTTATATGAAATAACGACCTTATAGAATAACGCGTACCTAATGTTGACTATAGATGAATGTCATTCTATCAAAGGTTTGCCTCATATTATGCTTATGAATTTGAGTAAATAGCTCGAAGCACATTTTACAATACGTGTATTTTCATATTTAGTATATATTTATTTTCATATTTATATTAGTTTAAAACAAATGGAACATTTCTTCCCTTATGTCTTTTCGTAGCGTTAAACATAATTTTAAACGAGAGATGAAATCTGAAGTCTTGCGTCGAATGCCTTAGGTAGAAGCAAGGAGATGATTGTCCTTACCTCCACCGTCCAATCAATAATTCAATACATATAGTAGTAAATAGTAGAAATATAGTTGCTAATAATTGTCATACGAGTATCTCAATTTTCCCTTTGGATACAGAGGTAAGAGGAGATTAAGAGTGTTATCACTCACAGTCTTATATTATTTTAAATAACAATCAAACATTTATTTCTTGAAGTACTAATACTTTCAATTGCCAAGAATAATATCAAATTCAATTGCATAAAAAGAGAACAATAATCAACTGCGGGTACACAGAGGGAACTTAGTGTAATGATACTCTGTTTCCCATTTTCCGCTAAATTCTCGAAGCATTGTGTGTTGAGTGGCTGAACTCAATGCCGCCCTTTTGCCTCGACACCAGGGCGACAAATATTTAAATAAATATTTCATTTTCTCGCGTGGGGATCGAACCCACAACCAGTTGCGTTTACACTTTGTGCCCCTGCGCCACGACTGGTCTCGAACATAAAGAAACATTATCTATTATTTGATTTCTTGTTAAAATACTACACATAGAATTTGAGTATATCATATTTTTATTTTTTTCATTTTAATAACGGAAAATATTTTTCCGTTATTAAAATTATAAAAAAAAATATATAAATATATTTGAAATACCGATCTACATACGTATTCAAAAGTCTATCAAAAATATATTTTATTTGGCTTTATTCCTGTTTACATTATCTGTAAGCTATTTCCAAATAATAATCTGTGGTCGTCTTGTATTTATTTTTTATCGACTAACAATTTTTTGATAGTTTTTGTAATATTTAGTTAAAACACATTTATTTACTTCTTTAAACACTTCAACTTATGTTTTTGTAAATATTATGTAATAAAATGAATGATTAATCATTAGAAACACCTAACAGGTAAACTACAAGCTTATAACAGTTTGTGTATATTGAAAATATTGAAAGAAAATAACAATTTATCAATATGAATACACAGAAAAATACATATTGTCGGTTTTGTGCGGAACCTAAACTATCAGGAAAAATGTTAAACTTACTTGACGACGACATCAAATTCGAAGAAGGCAAAATTAACTTTCTGAACGTCATGTACGTAGATGTATTTAATAGAAACTCTAATTTACCTAATACCGTTTGTTTTGTGTGCTACGAAACGTTCAACAAATCTTACGATTTTTTTGAAAAAGTAAAAAAAGCTCAAATAACTTTAATAAACATCACAAACGACGAAAAATGCGAATCTGAAGATGACGACAGGATGACCGGTTTCGACAACTTTATAGATTCGGACTCAATGAAAATAGAAACTTCTGACAAAACTACGCTTAATAATGAAGAAAAAAACGCAGAGAAAGATTTAATTGAAATAAAAAAGGAGCCTAAAGATGAAATGGAAGTAGCTATAGACTTACAGAGTCAACCAAGTGATACTTTAAATGTTCATGATATATTAGATGCTGCACTATGCAAAGTACCTTACACAGATGTAACGTTATATGCTAAGGAGGTAAAAGAAACAAATAAAAGAATAGTGTCCGAGTGGAAGGAGTATCCGTGGCTCTGTTCTCATTGTAATATAGAGTTTCTTGATGTTGTCACATTGAGATTACATTCTAAAACCACCCATAGTAAATGTAATGCGTTTGTCTGTATAGATTGTGATAATTATGGTTCAGGTGATTTTGATATGTTTATAAAACATGTTAAAATGCATAGGAAAAGGCTCAGGTAATTATGATAAAATATATTCAAACTCATTTTCAAATTATTTACAAACAACTTTTGAAATATGCACATTATTTTTTATATACTTAACTTTATGCAATTTCTTTTTAATTTTTAAATATTTTGTAAAAAATCTTACTTCCTTATTTCATTTTAAGCTGAGGCTCAATTTTCTTGCACTTTTACTAAAAGAATCTATGTGTAAATAAGAAGCAATGACCATTAAAAAAATATTTGACTATAAAATTATTATTTTCTATTTTAACTATATATTAAACAGCATAATATGTATATATTATAATTTTATTACAGAAAAAGATGTCACTACTGTGATGAAACAATGAGTGAGGACACATTATCAACACACATAAAGGAACATTTCTCAAAGAATCAAGTGGCGTGTAGTATGTGCGGGGAAATATTAAAGAATAATGAAGCCCTTCAGAAACATCTTGGGGAATACAATTCTACCAAACCAAAGAGAAAACCAAGAAGGAAACGAGGAACACCACTAACCATAGAAGATCTTACATGCAAATTATGTAAAAAAATATATAAAAACCCTAACAGTTTACGAGATCATATGAAAATACATACAAATGACAGAAAAAGGAATTACACATGTGACAGATGTGGGAAAATGTTCTACAGTAAAGGGACTTTAACATCTCATATAATGGCACATGATCAAATTAGACCTCATATATGTAGAATTTGCAATAAATCCTTTTTGTTTCCTAATATGTTGAGACGGCATGTCGACATGCATTCCGGAGTTAAGCCCTTCTCTTGTGAACAGTGTGGACGGTGTTTCAGGCTGCAGTATCAGTTGAATGCCCATAAAATAGTTCATACAGACTCAATGCCTCATGTTTGTCAATACTGTCACAAAGCTTTTCGTTTTAAGCAAATTTTAAAGAATCATGAAAGACAACATACGGGGGCAAAGCCCTATTCTTGCCAAAGTTGTGGTATGGAGTTCACAAATTGGTCAAATTATAATAAACATATGAAAAGAAGGCATAATATGGATACATCAAAAAAAAAAATTACCCCAGAGGGTGTTTTTCCTATTAACCCTCAAACTGGGGAACTAGTTCAGTACAATGATGCAGGAACTGAGGAGTGGAAGACAAAAATAATGATTCCCGGCAAAAGGGGGAAGAAAAAAGTAATTAAAAAAGAAGAAGCAATATAAGGTTTGTTTATACATATGTATATGTATAAAATTAGTGGAACAAAGTATTGAGTGGTATTTTTAAGGTATAATTTATAATGCATTTAGAGTATAAGAAATAGTCCAGAACAAAATACTATATTACATTACCGTTCTATTCTGTTCTTTGATTATAGCATTCTGAGCATGCCAGTTAATCACTTATCACTTCATCAATGTTACATATGGAAAATACACAAAGGAGATGTACCATACAATTCTACAGTAAAAAAGAGATTATGTTACATTGTAGGAGAATGCATGTGGAAAAAAAATCCAGTTTAAAATTGCACTCACCTATAATATTTATATATATTTTAATATTGTCTGACAGAAACAACATTTTCAATGTATATTACTTCAATAAAGTGTCATTGAGGTACAGTAGTCACTCCTAACACTGCCAATACAATAGTTAAGTCGCAGATTCAAATTATCATGTTTTTTTTAGTCTTATTAGTTTATTTAATACAATTTATTAATCTTAATATACAGATTATCAATTAATTTATGTCAATGAAACTTTTTTTTAATTATGAGTAGATTTTTAAGTTGACTTAAAGACAGTGGTGGCACATTAGGACAGCATCTGACTGTAAACTCAATAAATTTGGGTTCAATTCCAACTTGGAGGAGTAGTATTCAATTGTGTGCATTTTTAAACTATGCCACTAAACATGCAAAGGCTTGAAATTTTTGCGGTCACAATTGTTGGAATGTATTACTACTAAAAAACTTTTAGCCTACTTCCTTGTCATTGTTATTTCCCCAAAATATGTTAAAACATTCTAAGGAATCTAGGAACATAGTTCCCAGAGTCAAGACACTGTGTTCCCATTAAGAAACTTCCATTCCCCTCTTTTCGCTGAATTCAGTACGCTTTGCATGTTGAGTGGCGCAACTCGACGCCGGGCTTTGCCTTGTTACCAAAGCATAATTTCCTCGAGTGGGAATTGAACCCACGTCCTGTTGCGTTTATAGTCGCAATTGTGACCCTGCACCACTACTGTCCTCAATTGACCACATTAGACTTTGTTCCACATATTGTATTATATAGCTTTAGTTTAGCTTTAATTTTTTAAGTACAAAAATATTTTAGTGAGCATACAGCAAGCCATATTCTGCCTTATATGTAATAAATTGTAATATATATATATATATATATATATATTTTTTTTATTTTTTTATAATAATTACATACTATGTTTCAGTTACAGATATTTTTTTTATTTGATTTAATTTAATTTAAAACTTTTATTCTAAGATGTACTTACAAAATGAGATTTTTTGTTATTAGAATGGAAATTAAAGTATTATTAAATTTATAACTACAGTTTATTTAAAAAAAAATTATAAATCATGCTTGCAATAAGAGAGGTAGGTGAAGACTTCATTTGACCTTTGAAAATACAGAATCAAAGACACTGGAGAATCATAAGGACGGAGGCCTCATGCTTTCTACGTGACCTCCGTAATGTTTGAGTCGTCAAACCGTAATGACAGTGGACGAGATTCCCATTAAGAAATTTCCTTTTCTTTATTGCCGCCAAATCCTCGAGACATTCCGTGATATGTCGCGGAAGTAATGAATATATTACATTCTCCCGAGTGGAAAACGAACACACAATCGTCGTGTTACAATCCAACGCAACGGCCTCTAGAAAATTAAATAAAATTTTCTTGATAGAATATTTACTGCAATTACTTATATATATACCATTAAAACTAGTTGTTCAGGCCAGTCGTGATGGAGGGGCACAGGCATGCACCCGCAACGCGTTGTGGGTTCGATTCCCATCCGAGAAAATGAAATATTTATAATTCTTGTAACGAGGCAAAGCGTAACTATGAGTTCCGCAGCTCAACACTCATTGCCCCCAGAATTCGGTGGAAAGATGGGAACGCAAGTAAATTAAATTTTTTGGGTCCCTCTGCCTGTAAAGCAAAAAAATAGTTTTAGATGAAATATTTTCGCAAATAGAAAAGATCAGACGTACATAAATATGATAATAAGTCAACGTCAACGCACGCTAATCAGGGGGGAGTTCGACCGTCCGGGCCTCGTCGCGAGGCACGGACATGCTAAGAGATATGACTGGAATCTATAACTCTTACGGCGGCGGAGAGTGTGTTGTGAGATAAAGGAATGAATCCTGAATATGTACTGGATGTTTGCGACTGTTATTGGGTCGTCGGGATCTAGAAGGACGCTACGAGGGCTTCGAAAAAGCGGGTGAGGATGAGGAGCGTACTTACACGCTTTAACAATGAGTGGGTAGGGGTGGGAATCTGTCCGCTCGTTGTAGCGCTTGGCTAGGCGTTTGGAGAATTCCTGTGGCGATTCTAATTTGAAGTCTGTGTAGGTCCATGTTGCGTAAGTACCATGGGGATCCGGATGCCATACACAGGAATTTATTTTGGACCCTCTGAAGGAGGTATATCTTGGTGCGTGCGAACAAGACCCAAGCATAGGTCATGATGAGACGAATGCACGTTCTGTACAATGTCAACTTGTTTCGAAATGACATTTTACTCCGCTTACAAGTGGAGTGGGTACAGCCTGCTCATGACATATGTAGCCTTGTTTCTGACATACGTGATGTGCGGCCGAAAAGAGAGTTTCGTATCTAATACTACGCCTAGGTTAGACCTGCGATTCCCAGGTTATCGCTTTGCCTTGTGAGTAAATACTGGTCTCGTAACACTTACGAGGTCCTTTCCTAAGCTAAGCTTTTGTCCGGGTTAGCCTCAAACTGCCACTTGCCAAACCAATCGCCTAGTGCGTCGGCAGCTCGTTGCAGTCTTTCAGCTAGGATCCAAGCGGAGTAATTCGTGGTGTAAAGGGCGGTGTCGTCGGCATAAATCGCAAGTTGAACTTTATCTATACGCTGGATGTCGCTGATGTAAAGCGCGTATAGTAATGTTGAAAGTGTGGAACCTTGCGGGACTCCGGCGCGAATGCGAACATCGAATTTCTTACCTGTGTATCGAAACATGCGATTCGACATGTATTTCCGAATGATGTGAACGAGAGTCTGGCAGTACCAGATAAAGTAGCTTGAAGACCAGGCCGTTGACCAGGACCTTGGCGAAGGCTTTGACTACGTCTGAAAATAGCAGCAGTGTTCTGCGAATCGATCTACAACAAAGGTAACATGTTTTGATATATTTTTTCACCATAAAGATACTTCGATAAAATTGACACTAAAATTTATTTACAATTTTTTCATTGGGTCGCATTTTGAGTGTAAGTTTTCTATTATACGCGGTAAGATAGTATTTTTTTGTTCTAGTAACTTAATACAATTATTTATCTGTCACGATGTATCATTTCGATTACTCATTTGTCATTTGTCAAACATTGTGAAATAAACAAAATAATAATATTTACACGAATTTTAAAAATAAAAACCTGATACTATGAGTCTGTGACTAAATAAGGACCATGTCGAGGAAAGAAAATTATTTTTGTCGTTTATGTGCTGTTTTTAAGTCAAAGGCTAAACTTATCAATTTGCTAAATGAAAATGAAACGCAAAATTCAATAAGAGACAAACTTAAAAAGTTTAATATAAGCATCGAGTTGAATGTTTGTGATACTATACAATCCTGTGCAGCTTGTTTGACCTGTATCAACTCTTTAAATAATGCCTTTGAATTTATATGTACTGTTGAAAACGCCCAAAAGATTTTCGAAAATATAAAAAACAATTATAATATTGTCAAAGAAGAGTCACATTTATCTGATATTGATGAAAAATATGTTTTCCTCGAAACAGAAGTACATGATGATATAAAAATCAAATCAGAAAGTACTTGTGGAGAGCCTAAACGTAAAATAAGCAAAATTAAGGAGAAAAAGGAGAAGCTTATTAAAAATACCAAAGACACACCTTCATCGCAACTTAAATTAACATGGCAAGATTATCAATGGCAATGTGCGTATTGTGAATCATTATTTCCTAATATAGATGAATTAAAATCGCATTCTGTTAAGTTTCACAAGTGCTGCAATCCATACAGGTGCACAGATTGTAACATTCGTAAATTAAAACTCGATAGTTTCTTAGCTCACGTGAAACGGCACAGAAAACACTTGAAATTATCTTGCTACAAGTGCCACAAGAGATTTAGTAAGATAGCACAGGCCAGACTTCATTTTAAAAGTCATATCACAACTAAAGGTGTCTGTTCTGGATGCAATGAGTGTTTTAATACTCCAGATGAACTTGACAAGCACAGCCACACTTACAACAGAGATTTGCGTGTTAGACAATTGCCTCCTCTGGCAAGACAGAATTTAAGTGAAAGTCTCACCTGCTATATTTGCCAGAAAATATTTAAATATAAAGGTACATTGTCAAATCATCTTTTAACACACACAGAGAGAAAAAGAGAATACACTTGTGATAAATGTGGCAAAAGGTTCTTTAGTAAGCAAAATTTGAGTGGTCATATGATGTCGCATGAAGATGTCCGTCCCTTTCCATGTGAAATATGCAAATTTAGATTTAGAACTCCTGGACAATTGCGATTGCATGTCAGCATCCATGATGGGTTAAAGCCATTTGAATGTGAGGAGTGTGGCAGACGTTTTCGTTTAAGAAAACAATTAGCTAATCATAGTATTGTACACTCAGACACTGTACCTTATGTTTGTTCATATTGCAATAAAGGATTTAAGTTTAAAAATATTTTAAATCAACATATTCGTCAACACACAGGAGTTAAACCTTATTCTTGTCAACATTGTGAAAGACAATTTACAAATTGGCCAAATTATAATAAACATATGAAAAGACGACATGGCACTAACATGGCCAAAAGGAAAAGGACATCTAAAGGAGTATATCCTATAGATCCTGTAACTGGAGAAGTGGTTATTTATGAAGAAACAAATAAAACAAATGAATGGAAAAAGGAGTTGTTAGAAGGATCAAGAAGACCTGGACGACCTAAACTAAATAATGAAAATATATTAACAAATTGCACAGAGATAAATAGTACTATTTGCAATTCCAATATTAAAAATGAGTGAATATTTTTAAAAATTTTATTTATTTATACAAAAGATAATTATTGAAAACACTAAGATCTAAATATTTTTTTCTAAAACTTTTTGAAGGAACATTAAATATAATTTCCTCAAAAGTTATATTTTAAAATGAAACAACATGAGCAATACATATTTTTAAACTAATAAAAAAAAAACATTTTTTTATTTTATGTAGTGGTGTCCCAATTACTAATATTCTTAAATTAATATTATTTATTTAACAATATTGAGAATATTGTAAAAAAATTACAAGTTTAAAATGTATTGTATATAAAATTTAATATTACTTGATTTCATTTAAAAAGGTACTTAATATGTTTATTTTAATTTATCTATCAAAAGAAATTGTAAAATTATTTTTATAATGTAAGTATTTTTGTGTGGAACTTACTAAGCTTCACGCTATATCCTGTTTATAGCAAGGTAGCGGCGGTAAGCGGCGGCATGCCCATTAAGACATTTCCCGCTCCCACGCTTTGCCGGATTCTGGAGCCATTGTGTTTTGAGTGGCGTTAACGCCACGCTTTGCCTTGTTTGGTACCAGAGCGAGGAAATGAAAAGATGAAAAATTTTAATTCCTCAATAGTGTGGCTGTGGAATATGATAACAATAATTAGAAACTAGTCTGTGTAAATAATTTATTGTCAATTATTTTTGAGCTAATAAAGCTAAATTCCTAGGCGATATATTTGCATTTACGATCTTGTTAAATTTACAATTATTTACCCCCTTTTCTTGTAAATAAACTATTCGATCAAATAAAACGAAATTTTCAAACACTGGCTGTAAATAGTTTTGAAGTAAAATAAAAACGGCGGCTTTTTTTCTCGTTAATTCTGAAACTTGGCGCCAAATTCCAATCAATTCTTCCGTATAAAATAATGGTTCCGTTTTCTCATTTATCAGGTTATCATCATATGAATTGTTTATTAAAGTAAAGCCAAGTTTGGCGTCTTCAATATATTCATCGAAATTATTCTCCATTGTTTTTAAACGTACAGCCTTTCGTTTATTTCTTTTAACTCTGGAGTTATCTGAAATTAACAAACATAAAAAAGGATTATATTTTAGAACTTATATATAGACATAATAAAAATGTAACTGATCTACTTATATCTGTACATAAGAACATAAGCAAATGCGTCATTGGTGAATCGTCCTCAATAATAGAATTGCTTAATTTAATATAATATAACCCAAGTATGTATCAAGGCCATACTTAGAACATTAAGAATGATTTAGTTTGCCCTATTGTATTATGAAAATTTCCCTACCTATGTATGAAGTTTTTGTTCAGACAGTGGGGTTGTATGTGGCTATATTATTTGGATTACTACATGTGTGGATGTGAGATCACATGTGTGCATGTGAATTGAATTTGATCTTAAAGACTCGATTGATTTTTAATAGAAAAACATATTCAACTATGGGCGTAAGAAGGGGGGTATCAGAATAGTCTGGCCCCAGAAATTTTACTTATAACAAAATTTGCTCCGAAAAATAAAAAAAAACATTCAAAACTGATGTCCAGGAACACTTAATATTTTCATTTCTTCGCTCTGGTGTAGTGCAAAAGCGCGGTATTGAGTTCTGCATCTCAATATGCAAAGCCTCCAGAATTCGGCGGAAAGTGAGCAGCGTAGTGTCTTAACATTAGGCTTCCTCTGTCTACCCTGCTCCATGCGGGATACAGCGTGAAAATCAAAAAGTTAATAAATAAGCTACTTACGTTTTTTGGCATAGACTTGTATAACAGCTCGCGCTAACAAATTGAACACCATATTTTCTAACTTTTCTTCACGTAAGTTCGGTGGCTGTGTCGCTAATCTTAGAAAGGGGACATTTAAAAAATCACTTTGCGTGGTCTCATAAGCATTCCTCAACGTGTTACTTAGCGGAAAATTTTTAAATGTATTATTTTCACGCATTAATCTGTGGTAACAACATGGCATTATGATAATGGCTTTTGCCTTATCCATTTTAAGAAATAAATCAATCGCGTCGACTGTCAGATCTGCACACGCGTGGAGTCCTGTGATACAAAAATATGCACAATTTGGAAATTTGTCTTCTAAATATTGTTCTATATTAGTTTTTGAATGTTCTGTGATTTTATGTTTAATATATTTCACTCGTTGTATAGAATTTAAATGATATTTCCGTTGTCGTTTTTTGGCGCCAATATAATTATTTTCATTGCTTTCCAATCCTACTACGTTTAAATTTGTAGTTTCATACAACTGTTGATCTAGATAACCCTAAAATAAAACACACGTAATAAATAATCGTCCTTTCTACGTGTAGACTGTAATAACTACATATTTACTAATTTAGCATTTAGTACATTTAGCTAACAATATATTATGTAAATAATTAAAAATTGTACAGGAGTTATGCAATCATTACAGTAATTTTACTAAGAATATTATGAATCCTTACCCAAAACAATAATTTAACATTTAAGACTGTTTTTGAAGCAGTAAATTAAGTTATTCACTGACATCAGCACTTTTAACAGAGTTTTAAAATTATGATAAAACCTACATTACATAGGTAAAAAGAACGTACTCATACAAAAATATTTATCTACACATAATTAACTTTATGTATTAATGTTCAAAGTATATTATTATAAATATCTAGTATCAATATTGGTCGTGTTTTAATTCAAATAGAAATTACGAAAATGTAGTAAAAAAAGTATGTTTATAAAATCAATAATTATGTAGTTTAAGCGGCCGAGGCCGGGCCGGGCCGCGGGTGGGCCGCTTGTCTATTATAAAAAATGTTCTTGTGCATTATTCACTTTCAAAGAAGGAGAAGTGGCCAGTCGTGCGACTGTATAAGTGACAGATTGTGGGTTTGATTCCCACTCGAAGAAATAAAATATATAATATTTTTAAACATTTTTAAAGTGTTATTCCACACTTGGGAAAGAAAATATCCCTACAGAGATACCTACTAACAACATAAATAAGTTGTAACAAGCGTATAAAATAGAACTTGATGGCTTAGTGGTCAGAGCGCCTGGTCGGTTTCCAGGAAGCGCGGGTTCGAGTCCCGCTACGTTCAAATTTTTATACGTTTTCTAAATAAGTAAAATATTTAATATTTTCAATTTCCTCGCCCAGGCGAAAAAGTAAGGCGTTCCGATATTCTTTGTCTCTAGAAATAGACTGAAAATAGAAAGGAGTATTTTGATACACTGGCCGACCCTTCTACGTTTTATAATTGATTATTTAAAAAACGTCTGTATGCATAAGACTTACCAATCCTGACCCAAAGTCCACAACGGTGTCACACTCAACTTTCTCACACAAAGCACCTATCTCTTTGGCTAGATACGATATTTCATGCTTCTTCTTCCAACTAAGCGGGGCATCTATTAAAAAATCTAATTCCTTATCTCTAAATTGTTCCATAATTGGTTTAAATTTTTCATAATTACCAAAAAAATCTTGTAAATATTTACTTTTCAAAGCAAATATTTCGAAACTTTTATTAAAAACGTCGACATTCTCTAGTTCAATATCGATATGGTCAAATGTGTTATTTATTAATACGTCTGTGTTGGGAAAATTGAAGAGATGTTCATATTTGTAGAAAAATTTGAGGCTTTCTTCGAAATATTGTGCGGAGCCTTTAAAGTGTGGCGGCAATGCCATTATATTGATCTGTAAAGTAAAATTTATGTGTCTTTATAAACAATATTTTTAGAATTAAAAGTATACCTAAGTAATATAGCTGAGATGCGTCTGCGTGTGTATGCAAGCATAACTGAACGCTATTGCCGTCGACGTGTCTTGGCCGCCCTGAGTTTAGCTGTAGACCTTTACTTTACAAATTAATAATGTTTCACATTCTCCACTCAACGCTTTAACTTCGCAGGAAAAAGTTTGAGAACAAATTGGATTATGGGTGTGACTAATAAAAAACCTTCGTTTGATTTGTTTATCTTTTATCTCGTGCCTTCGTAAATATATAATATGATGCACTAATTTCAACAGAAAACCACAAAATAAATTATTAACTTCAAGCAATTATTTTCAATAACAATACTATCACGATCACTAGAGTAGATTCAAAGTTACGAAGTACAAATAAAATGATTTAAACGAAAACAACAATGTAATTTAAAATATTTATTAACAGTCTCAACAATATTATAATTTTTAAATAAATTATAAGATTCTTACTTCTACAGCATACTAACTTTACTAGTTTTAAGTATCTAACAACAAACCAATTTTAGAATGGAGACATTTTCACATAAAATACATTAGATATTCGTTAAATTATATAAAAGAATCATATTGAATCCGTCGTGGCGCAGGGGCACAAGTGTGCGACTACACGCGACGGTTGTGGGTTCGATCCCACTCGAGTAAATAATTAGATTTCCACGCTTAGACGAGAAAATGCGCGGCGTAGAGATCCACCACGTGGAACTCGTCGGAAAGTGGTTAAAGGAGTGTACATAAGATTCCCAAGTTCCCTCTACCTATCCTGCTATGTGCGGCGTAGATACAAGCCAATGTCTACAAATAACTTGCAAATATTTAAAACTATTTAATAGAAAAATATTTTTTGAAAGTTTAAAATCCGCACTACGAGTTTCATATTATAAAAAAATAAAAACAAGAAGAACCTGTGCTAAGACACTCTCATTCTCCATTTTCCACCAAAATTCAAGACATCGGGTGTGGCGGGATTTAACTTAAAAAAAAATATTCTCACGATTGGAGATCGAATCTATTACCATCGTGTTTACATTCATATACCGTTACGTTACACATTTAAATATATGTAGAGAAAAAATACTTTCTTTTAAATTGCATAAATATTATATTACAATTAAAAACAACAAATTACAACTAAAATATTTAGTTGTAACTTGTTGTTTTTAATTGTATTTTTTAAATAGGAGAAAATATCTCTCTTATAGATTCGCAAAACAAAAAATATATTAAAAATATATTAGTATTACCCGGGAGAAAAATACTTATCTAACATATAAGTATTTTTCTCCTGGAAAATGCAACATGCCAATTACTTTAAGAACAAAACAAGATTCATCACTACAAAAAAGAACCATTCTTCTGATTTTTAAATGAAACTATTTTAACCAGATTAATCGCGTATGTTTAAGATTATACATTTTGGAAATCCGCGCCGCGGAATCTAAATATACGCGATTAATCCGGTTAAAAATATTTCATTTAAAATGTGTAATAATCGTGAAAATCAAGAACTTATTAAGACAATGATATTTTAAAATATTACATTGTAAGTACAAATATTTGGTGATAACATTTTTACGCAACTAATAATTATCTGAACAAAATGCACAATAAAAATAAAGATTTATTAAGCTTTTTTTTCTAACAATTCATTTGAATATATCTAATAATCTTTTGTTGACTGAATTATTGCTGAGGACCGCTAATGGTTTCCCAATTTTCATTATCTTTTCTAATTTGTTGAGAGGCTCCATTGCCGATGACACATTTTCCCGCCCAATTGTCCGCGCCAAGATATTTTTGACAAACTTCGATCAAATCTTCCTTTTTTACCGCCAGCACTCGCGCTCTTTGTGTTTGCCAGATATCGTATGATAAGCCGTATAGGAACAAATCTATTCCTTTCATATATTCTGCAATAGGTTGATCCATTTGTTGCAGTATAGACAGTTTCGCTTCAAAAAGGTTTTGATCGTCGACTAAGTTGTGGTTGTTTGCCATCCAATCAGTTGTACCATCAAAAACGTCTAAAGTTACGCGGGAATTCGGATCTCTGTAGGAGTAGTAGTTGAAAACTCCGTCCAAAGTCAACATGGCACCGCCTCCGTACGCGCCATTTTGTTCTCTAACAATAGGATGAAGATATTTAGACGTTAAGAACCTCGAAAGAACTCTTAATTTGGCATAATCAGGATCAGTGTAAGGTACTGTCGGTATTACTTTTGAACAGAAATTGACTGGAATGTTCATAGATACGTGAACGCCTTTATTTTCCTTGCTAGGAGCTTTCGCATCCGTCCAGTTAATTCTATTTACGTCTTGACTATCATCACTGCATAATTTCGAACAGAATTTATCAATCATTTCGTGCATGTTGTCGTTTCCATCTGAGTAATGGAAGGCAGCTCTCAAATTATTGGCTTTTAATACGTCTTTCCCGATCCAATCTACTACCGCTTGTACATCCTCAATTTTAAATTGTTTATGTACATCTTGCATATTCATTATGTGCTTAATTCCTTGCAGGTTTTCCTTACATTCATCTACAGACGAGACCAATGATCTCGCAGCTTGCATCGCATAAGTATGACCACTGTCGATGATCCCACTAGTTAAGGACGAACAATAGTTGTTTAAAAGCATCGTCATTCTTTCACTGTTTTCGAAATTAGGCCTGTCAAATATTTCTGACCAAATGTCCAGCATTTTGGGTAAATTTTCATCCAAACAGTGGCTACTGAAGAAAATGCCCTGTTCAAACTGCTCTTGTTGATCAATGTGTTCTGTAATATGGGAAATGAAGGCAAGTCCGGAGGTGGACTTGCTCACATATTTATCAAAGTCTCTGTAATTGTAAGATTTCGTATCGAATTTGTCGAGAACATGTATGAAAAAGGGCAGAAACTGTTTTTGTTTCTCAATTAAACAATCTGTACCCAAAACTCCTTTGAAATAAGTAACACCATTTGTGTTTGCTTCACAAAGTTGTAACGGAATTGTTCCAGAAATAGTATGTTTTAAAGTAGGCGCAGTTTTATTGGATGTTATTTCATCAATTTTCAAACATGGCAAAACATCTAAGTTCTGAACTTCTTTTTGAACCTTTGAAAGTTCTATACCATTTAAAAATATCTCCTCTTTCTGTTCTGGAGCTAAATTTTTTACTTTTGACTTTAACAATTTTGCTTCAGCTTCATTAAAAATGTCATCAAATTTTGGATCCGGTTGCATTGTCATTATAAGTTTGTGATTATTCAATATGAAATATTTTTCAATTACTTCTTTTATATATGATGGATTAAGTAGATCAGATTTTAGTTGATCAAGTAATGTGTTTACTTTTAAAGCACTTAGTATCGGCCCCCCATGATTCCAGAGTGGCATTAAATTGAACAACAAGTTTAGACCAAATTTTGGTGATTGATGCTTTATTGACAACTCAAATCCATGCAAAACACTTTCAATATGATCTTTCTCAAACCCTTTAGTAAATATTTCTTCAATAGTTTGATTCACAATCTTTTCTACTACTTCAAAATTAGATTTTTCCACATCTCGTAAACCAACAACAAACAATGTGTCTCTAATCTGATTTTCATATCCTGTTAAAGAATTATATCCCCCAGAAATGTTTTTCTCAATTAAACTTTTGTAGAAAGCTGAATTTGGACCAATTATCATTAATTCAGCTAATGCAGTAAGCATGAAGGTGTCATAAATGTCTGTTATGTCAGACATTGCGTAGCCCAATGCTATTTGATTTTGTTTCTCTATCAGACCTCCATATTGGTCAACTCTACATGATGTATTTGCCCGTTTTACTATCTTCCATCTCTCCTGCGGAGCCACTATTGTATGTTTTGGATCCAAAAATTGATATTTACTTAAATAGGTGTCATTTACAAATTTAAGATTTTGTTCAAGAGGAAAATTGCCATAGGAATATATCCTAGCATTGCTTGGATGATAATAGGTGGAGTGGAAATTCTGTAAATGCTCTTGTGTCAGTTCTGGAATGCACAGGGGGTCACCACCAGAGACATAACCATATGTACCTTTAGGTAAAATTGTGTTAATGAATTTTTGGCCAAAGAGGGAACTAGTTTCAGAGAAAGCACCTTTCATTTCATTATAAACTACTCCTTTAAACACTAAATCTGATGTTTTATCATCTAGCTTAGAATGTTCCAGCCGCCAACCTTCTTGTAAGAAGTCCAATCTCAACAAATTTGGTTTAAAAACAGCATCCAAATAAACTTTTTGTAAATTTCTATAATCTATTTCATTTTGGGATGAGAATGGGTAAAATGTATAATCTGGGCCAGTTAGAGCATTCATAAAGGTTGCTAGTGATCTATTCAGCATTTTGAAAAATGGATCTCTTACAGGATATTTTTCTGAGCCACATAATACAGTATGTTCTAGAATATGAGGGGTGCCCATTGAGTCCTGCGGTGTTGTCCTAAAGCCTACAGAAAATACATTGTTAGAATCATCCCTTTCTAAATGTAAGTACTCAGTCTTAGTTTTTTCATGTGTAAGATGGTAAGCAGTCATATTGTATTCTTTTATTGGGTCTATGTCATTACAAATAAATCCATGATATATTTTTCCAGGTTGCAAGTTATTTGATACATTTTCTTTCTTCTTAAGGATGCTGCCAGCAAAACTTCGAGTGTTTAATAGGTGTACACGCTTTTGGAAGCTACTCCAGCCGCTTTTAGGGATTCTTGAATACATTTTTTCTTAGATATATTTTCCTTTTCGTTTCCTGTAACACAATAACCACTCACTTTCACTAAAATACCGTGACGATTGTATACGAAGTTTAATGCGGGAAAACATGAATAATCTAAAATATACTGACAATAATGTCGTAATGTTATTAAAATGTTAAATAAATATGTAAATCCGATTGAAAACAAATGAAAAATGACGCAACATGTTAATACTTACTTAAAGTTCCTTCTTTAAATATATTTAGCGTCAACGGAGAATATAATCTTGTTTATGCCCTTTGCAATGATGTGGTTATTATACATTAAATATTATTTATCATTTATCATATCTTTTTACAATAACCTAGCACGAACCGGCCAAAAAATGTACGCCATTGCCGATCGCTGAATGACTTTTTTTCAATGTTACCATCGGTTTCATTTTTTTCATAATTTAATGTTGCCGACTGCTTTGTTTTTAATATTTCTTACTTAATATTATATTATTAAACTAAATTGAAAATATTATTATAATGTTAGCACTTAAAGTCATAAATATTTTTTTATATGCTAACCAGTAACCAAATATTATTAGTACCGAGCCATATAAGTACTTTCTCTTGTGATTGGAAAAAAAAACATTGTGAGATTATATTGACTAAAGATTGTTTAACTTTTAAATAGCTGCATTAAAAATCGCTTAGATCTACATAATTATTTTTGGTGTTATATAATACTACCAAATATAAGATAATGTACGTTTATTAAGCCAAAATCCAGATATACATTTTCTAGTCATAAAATTATATATTAAAACTATTCTTGGACCAAAAAAATAATGAAAATTTCTACATACTAGCATTATTTTCGAAAAAAAAAACTGTATTGTGATATAAAATTGCATTGCTTTTTGTTTAAATTTATTGCTTGTAAAAAGTTTTAACTTCATATTAAATAACGTACACAATACATAGATTTTTTAAGCTTAATGCATAGATAAAAAATATTTTTTGACAATATAGTGCAAGTAATATGACACGCTTGACAAATAAATAAATCCTTTTCATAGTGGGTGATACACACGTGTTTACGTATGGAACCCACAAATTTGTTATTTATATGATAAATAGCTAGAAAACAATACAAAATGAGTTTGTACAATTTCAAAAAGATAGCCGTCGTCCCCACGGCGAAGGTAAGCGATATATTTCAATAATTATAGTATAAATGGAAATTATGTTTTCCATATTATAACCTTATTCAATAATACTTTGTTACTTTTAGGACTTCATTGATATTATTCTATCAAAAACACAAAGGAAAACTCCAACAGTTGTCCACAAACATTATAAAATAACAAGGATACGTGCCTTTTACATAAGAAAAGTGAAATTTACTCAACAGAATTTTCACGATAGGTTATCGCGGATTATACAGGTAAGTCTTTTTGTACTTTGTATGCTTTAAATCATTCAAAAATTCAAAAATAAAATATACATATTTGCAATTAAGATCGTATGAGATTAGATGAAAAATTTTGCTTGTATACAAGCTGTTTATTACAATAATATAATTGATTACAATCTTTTAACAAATTATGTATAATTCAATATAAAATTAAAGCTTAAAAACTTTACGTAATAAATCAACATATATAATGTTCTCTTCATAATGTTATTGTGATATGTGGTATTACATAATATTAAAAAATACCACTTATTTTGTCAAAGTTTTATTAAGTTTCTGTTATTTTATAGGAATTTCCAAAATTAGATGATGTCCATCCTTTCTATGCTGATCTTATGAATGTTTTGTATGACAAAGACCACTACAAGCTTGGTCTAGGCCAACTAAACACAGCCAGACACCTCATTGATAAGTGAGTAAATTATAAAAATGTTAACTTTAATTTAGTATAAAGGAGATGAAAAATCGTGGACCCATATGTAAAGAGTTGAGATATGATGAATGATGTTGACAATCTGGATCTGGGGAAAAAATTTTGAAATAGTCTTAGATCCTTAACCAATATAAATAATCCATTACTGTGTACTATGAAAATAAAATATTTATACATTTTAATTAAATCTAAGGATATTGATGCACTTATTAGTGCATATAATTACAATGTAAATAAAGAAAATGTCAATTAATTACTGAAAAATCGAAAATAAATCCATTTTGAACAACTGATTGACATTGACAACTTCTCTAATGATTTTTAAATTTTTACACCTATTTCATTGTTTTGATGAATTTTGAGTTTTTGTTTCTTTTCTATTTTGAACTTTTGTTTTTTACTTTGTACAACCCTTGCTACCCCAGTGGACACTTACCCCAGTGGGTTTTTTTGGATTTAGCAACCACCACAATATGAATATGGATTACTATGTGAATTGTGCCAAATCTCTAATAACTCAGCTCTCAGATTACGAAAACTGATAAAATTTTCCATTTGAGGAGGAATGTTCTTTTTAATTTTTAATCTCTGGTAGGCAAAGTACAGTATTGAGTTCCTCCACTCACCTTTGTGCAATTTGAAGACATTACACAATGAGTGACAGAACTCAATGGCACTCTAATTACCGACTGGAAAATGAAAGTAATTTATTAATACCCCTCATGATAATTGAGCCCATAACCATTATTCTTACAGGTAGATAATATCCCACTGCTACATAACAACTTCTGGTATGATAGCTTAGTATTTTAAATTTTTATGAAATATTCTCTACAACACTAATGCTATAAAATAAATAAAATATTATTTCTTTTGTGCCTACAATGTGGCTCTTACAAACGAAATAAATACTTAAACAATGTTGCAACACATTTTAATATAATAGAATCTTTTTTTTACAGTAAAAAAACATTTGAATTTTTTTGTAAATTTCAGTGTAGCCAAGGACTATGTGCGTCTTCTTAAGTTTGGTGATTCATTATATAGATGCAAGCAGTTAAAAAGGGCAGCTCTCGGTCGAATGGCCACCATCATGAAGAGACAGGGAGCCAACCTTACTTATCTTGAACAGGTGGGAATTTTGGTAATATTAAATAAATGATTGAATGATTTAATGCTTCGTAAAGTGCGGCATTGAGTTTGGCCTCCAAGCAGGTGATGTCTCGAAAATATAAAGCTCAGAGTTGAGATTGGATTGGATAATTGTGGGCAACAGAGTATTTTAATCCTAATTTTAAAAATAATTTATATGTCAACTGTTCTGCAAGGTCTGATAATGCTTTAAAATAATAAACTTGTTTTATATGGTCAATAATTTTTATCTATTATTCTTTTTGTATTACAGGTTAGACAACATTTAGCCCGTTTGCCATCAATAGACCCCTATACTAGGACTATCATCATATGCGGTTTTCCGAATGTGGGCAAGTCCAGCTTTATAAATAAGGTAATTAATATGAGAGTGAGAAATACTCACTTCCATTCTTCGCTTTCTGACGATTTATACAGGCACTTTGGGCTTTTGCTTGGTTACCAGAAAGAGGAAATTAAATTATTAAATATTCAATAACTAAGTTAATCTAACGTAATTATGTTAAAAATAACTTTTTTACGCCTGGCTGAAGACGAAACGAACTAGTCGATAACGAAAAGGAAGTTTTTTTTGTTGCTTTAACATCATTTTAAGAATTTTTAATAAAATTCCACCCTTATACCCTGTAGGTGCCCTAAGTAGAAACTGAAATCCTTTTATAATTAATTTTCTTTCTATTTTAAAGTCTTGTCTTAAAAAACTGGTCAAGACGCATTTATCTATTATATATATTATAATTTCAGATTACACGCGCAGACGTAGAAGTACAGCCGTATGCGTTTACTACAAAGAGTTTGTACGTCGGACACACAGATTATAAATATTTGAGATGGCAGGTAAACATCTAGTCTATGTATTCATAAATATATAGTCTCTGGATAGATAAAAATATTATAAAACAAGCATTTAAAAATTAATCAAATTTTTGTATATTTTTAAATTATTTTTTATTGTAATTTAATTTATAAAAAACATACAATATTGATAAAAAAATCTCATTCATATAGGATATTTCATATAATTAACGAAATCTTTTTTTAGTTTTTAAATGAAATCAACTTTGAACAAAACAAAATTGATTGTTTCAAGTTTACTAACAATAATAAATATCATTTCTGGTCAATTCTTTACAACAAATAATTAAATTCTATATTTGAAACTTATATTTGACTGCTTTTTCCATTGCGAACGTAACTGGCCTCCTCTCGCTTCTTCTGGCCACCCTGGCCACCTCTGACCACCTCTTGCTTACCCTGCATTAGAAATGGCCATGTGGCGTATAATTCACGGACCTCCGCTTTCACGGATTCCGCTCTCGCGACCAGCCAACCACCAGGGACAAAGTCATTTCTAACATTAGTACAATGAAACTACTAAATGGCATTTAATTAACTTATATTATAAAACCTATATGCCACCTTATACATGTTTTGATGTAGCATGGCATTTGATATTCTCTAGAGCACTTAGATTTAGGGTAGTCACTCTGTGATCTCCAGGTAAAGTACCGTTACTGTAAAAAAATTAAGATATATTTTTTTTATTTATATGTTTACCTTTTCTATTCTACTTTTCGTAGGTAATCGACACACCCGGTATCCTCGACCATCCGCTGGAGGAGCGTAATGTTATAGAAATGCAGGCAGTTACAGCATTAGCACATTTGAGGGCTGCGGTGTTGTACTTCATAGATCCATCAGAGCAGTGTGGACACAGTATTGAAGAACAGGTAAGGACTTTAGAAAGTGTTAAAGGGTTTTAGAATAAAACAATACAGTATAGTGATAGCAGTATCACATATTTAATTCTCATTATTTTATTTTTGCGTTTAGCTTATTAGAAGTGGACACTAATTGCAATTAGGCATAGACCTATGTAAAGGAAGAATAAATTTTCCTTATACTGCTGCTCTTGATAATGTAATGGAACAATACATTATAAACACAAAATCAGATAATTTTTCAATTCATCTTTAATAACAATTTTTTCTTCCAAAAGTTTTTTTTTGTGACTCTTAATAGTCATTCAAATTTAGCTTTATTTAGCTGAGCTCACTTAAGCCTGGTGAAGTGAAGTATTCATTTTTATTTTTGTTTGTCTCTTTCTTTTGACTTTTTAAATTTTTTTTATATATAATATTTAAATGGTTATGTCCGTTGTGTAGTGGTTATGTGTTTCATCGCAGAGGCCTCATTTTTTGAGCTTAAATTCTACAATGGAGGATTTTTTAGGTTATACATATTTCTTCTACAGTTTAATTGCGATAGTCAGTCTTGGTGCAGGAACACGATTGTGCGACTCCAAATGCGCCAGGCTGTAGGTTCGATTCCCACAGGAGGAAATGAAATATGTAATATTTCCTCTGCCTACCCTTCTTTGTGCGGGTACAGCGTGAAGCTAAATAAAATGAAGTTGAGAGTGAATCATCAATACAAAAACTTCGGAGATAATATGAAGATACTTGATTTTAATAATTAATAGTGGAGTATGTAATTTTTAAGGCGATATAAGTTTATAGATATGAATAAAACTTAAAAACTATATAAGGAATATATTTTTTTAAAATAACAAAAGGGAAACTTACGAATAGAAGTGTAAAGAAAAAAATCTAATTAAATTTCAGATATCTCTCTTCGAGAGTATAAAGCCTTTATTCGCCAACAAGCCTCTCTTAGTAATATTAAACAAGATGGACGTCGTCACGCCAGAACAATTGGTGCCGGAGAAAAGAATCCTGATTGAACATTTAGAGGCGAAATGCTCTAAAGGGAATATTGTTAAGTTAGTTTTATTATTATTTGTGTTAATCTTACGCGGTATCAGGCGAGGTAAGCAGAGGCAATCTAGGGCTAAAACACACCATTCACTTTTATATTTTTAATGGTGTACATAAAAGAAAATAAATTCATTCCCTCGAGAGAAAATTGAACACACAACTTTGCGTTGAAATAAAATTGAATTAATTTTTTTTTTTAAATTAAACTCAAAATTTAATTAATTTATTTTTGGTTCAGCTATTTTAATATTCATATATTCAATTATTGTATCAAAACATTTCTAGATAAATAATAAACAGGTCTGTATAACATTTTTAATATTTCCAAAAGTATTTTTTTGAGCGTGGATATGAAGATATTAAATAAATCCACTCCCTCAAGTCGAAATCGCAACCGGTTACGCGCACGAATTACATTATAGGCCAGTCGTAGCGCAGCGGCACGAAGTGTGACTGTAAAACCGACTGGTTGTGG
>DWAN01000406.1:0-24530 GCA_018230445.1 Heliconius hewitsoni | reverse complement strand
CCATCAGATGACCCGCACGCTCGTTTGCCGTGTCTTTTCCATAAAAAAAAAAACACAAGTTTGATATTTACCACCAGGATGTGGTCCAGGTGGGCCCCCAGGGTGAGGACCTCTCATTCCTGGATTGCCTGGTCCTGGTGGAGTCGACCTCGTCTTGGATTGACTTTCAAATTGATTGAGTGCCTAAAAACAAAATATAAATTATTTAAAATCTTGTTATTTTAAGATCAATATTGGTTTATATCGCTGATCGCTTATGAGCTTTTGTTTATTACTGTGTATGTACTATAGATTTATTTAACGTTCTTTACAGACTTGTCAGATAATGAATTTATATGAATATTTATCAAATAACTATGTATTAACTACCAGCTACATACGAATTTCTTCGAATAGTGTAATGTCTTTTATAAATCTATGTATATTGTGAATCTTTAATTGATATTATTTTATCAGTACATTTCTACGCATCTTCTGGAATAAATTATCTTTTCCTTCATCGCATTTTAGTAATTTCACTTAGCATTCCACTAGTTTTAAAGCTAGCCGCATGTTATCTTTGTTTTCTCACAAGTGGAGTTTGAATCCACAATCATCATACATAGTTCCTACTGCGCTAGAAAAATCCATTAGTTTTATTATTTTTAAAATATAATCTTGTCAGATTGTTTTTATTAATTACCTGTTTAGTTGGTAGCGTAACCACGGGGTGCTGACCGTGGATATCCTTCTTAGGAAGTCGTTCCATTACCATTCTAATGGACTGGTCAGAACCGAGCGAAATGACACAGAACCCTTTGGATTGGCCATTTGCCCTGTTCTCGAAGAACTTGACATCTTGGAAGTCGGTTACGCCGATATCTGCGATCGCGTTAGCAATGTCTTGATCAGTCGCCCACTGGAACATGTAGCCAAAACTCAGGGAAACGCTACATCGCAAAGCGAAGCGAAATACAAAATACATACTTGACTGTGCCATCAGTGCCTGTGTCGCATACCTCGATTTTTGTTACGCTTAGGCGCTCATAATTTTATTTATGTAAGCGTTTACGCGATTGAATATTTAAAATGTATCAAACTTTAAACGAAAACCTACATTTACGCATTGTTATCATTATTCACAACTACTCAACGAAACATTCATACATGCTTTCAGTACTTTCATATTGGTTTTTTATAGGTATTATTTTTAAGCAAATTTATTTTTTTCCGACAAGGAAACCGTTGGGTCGAAAGGAAACAGTTTTGTTTTTAACCAGACTTTTATTTGCATATCACATGTTTTTTCATTGTCATGTTAATGATATATAGATATTATAGAAAAGCAGTCGTACAGTATACTGCAATTAAACAGATTGGACAAAATAAACGGAGTTGGTTCATCAAACAAACAACGAAGAAAGAATAATACAATTCTATAGAAGTAACAAAATCTTATTCACATTAACATTTCATGTTAGGATCTTTAGAATTAAAATGTCGATTTGTTCGTGTTATATTGTAGTAACACGATATTAGCAGAACAATATTTATAATTATTCGGTGTTTATAATTATACAATTTATGTTTATATTTTATATGTTCAAACATGAGTAACAAAGGAACTCTAGAATTTTCGATACAATGATTTTTTAAAATTAAATATTTACATCATTATATTTGAGTACAGATAGTTATTGCCACATAAATTGAAGCAGTGTATATATTTAAGTAAACTTTTACAGAGACCGCGTGATTACGAACAAGCCAATAAATAGTCAAATATATGAGAGCGCATTATGATACAGGATTAACGTAAACTTATTAATTATAGTTAATTACATTAAAATAATAATTCACGACACTTAAAAACAGCCGATATTACAAAGATTGTATGGTGTCCATTTCGTCTAAATAAAATCACCGAAGTTATTCAAAATTAAAAACGATTGTTATAATGGAAATTATTATAATAAAGTTAACGCATATACAATAAAATGAATATAACACGCAGAAATTATTCATACACACAAAGACTTATAAGTCAATGTACGGAATTACGACAATACTACAATCAGTTACAAGCTTAAAGATATCTTACCTTGCATTAACCTGATAGAAAAAAATGTTAGTCAAAAAAAGTTAATCAGAATTTTGGTGCACATTTTATAGTCTTTATAATAGCATGCGATTTGTCCCAATATTCTGATTATGAAACAAAAGCTGTTTAAAAAAATAGATAAAATGATATAAAACGAAAACAATGTTTTTAACCTCCATTGTAGTAAAACAAGTGTGTCATTTCCATCTTTTAAAACAGAATTGACAATATACATATTTGTAAACATTCAATATTATTTTAAACATAGTTTAAGATAATTTCTAAAATTCCAGATATAATGAATTAGTAAAAGTATAATTCATTCTTTTATTTTATAGCAATTCTAGAATTTTAGAGTCCACGTTTATTTGTTATAATAAATATTAATGCCAAATAGTTTTTTAACTGTAAATTAGTATTAAAATAAGAGTTAGAAATGTAATGAACATTTCTTTAGAATATATCATTTATTAAAGACAAATTGTGTAGTAAAATATATGCTAGCATAATATGAATAAAATGAAATAATAAATAAATATATACAATAATAGATCTTTCATTAATCACAACACTCAATCATACTCAACATCATCCAATGCTCATCCTGATTTAACACTTACATATTAATGACATGGTTAAGAGATATTTACTTTCATGTTAAGGTTTGTATAAAACATGTAAAAAAATATTATCACACTAACCTTTCTACTAAAAGAAAACAAGGTAAGCCTATTAAAACATATGAACATATATATATATATATATATATATATATACCAAAATATTACATTTGATAACTTATTTTAACAATATCATAACATTTATAAAAATGATTTATACAACCCATAACAAATTATGTTATTTAATAAATAAATAAATATCTCCAAATTTTGTATAAAAAATTATATGTGAACTAAAATGTTAAAACAAAATTAACCATAATCTACAATTTGCGAAGTGCACTCGTTCATATTGTTTTAATTTCTAATTTTTTATATGTATCTCAATTACATGTTTTTTTTAACTTTCCCTAGTCGTTCTCACAATGATCCCATTTGTGAAACTTTCGAGTGTAACATCACATACTTTGCAATTTTACACATAGAAATTACTAAATTAAAACAGAAACTTAAATTATTTTCGTTCACATCAATTTCTACTAATCAAATATTATATTTTGAAACATGATGTCAGAGAAATTTATACTCCCCACCATCTTGTCCCAAAATGTCACACTGTCTACTCTCTCCCTACCCCTTAACACATGACATGCTTTATGGATGGCCTCAAATGGGATAAATGTTCAATAAAAACTAAAATTCCTTGTAAATAATTAGTAATTTGATACGATAACAAAATATTTTTTAAAAAAGAATGAAAAAATTATGGAGATCAATATTTTATAAATATTACAGCAAAAATAAGCTTTCATGAATAAACCTTAAACTGTATAGTTTATGTATATACATTTTAAAAATAAAGTTATACTACAATTTATTTATTATATCATTGCCTACTGAGAATGTTGTGTCTGTATAAAAAAAAACTATTTAATCTAGTAGTCTATTATTTAGTTTAATCTAGTAAAAAATGTAACTTCGCTTGTTTTTGCCTATATATATTTTGATATAGCACCATTATAAGTTTAGTTATGCTTACCCCAACTTAGCTATCAAAATCACAAAACAAAAATAAAAAACAAAAAAGTTACCCATTTCCATAGTATAATTACTTGCCGACTATGCCTAAACATAACTTTCTATTTCTACATTTTACTACACAATAAGAGTTAGCAATGTTAACCAGTTACATTATTATCTGAAAAAAAAAAATATTTAACCATCATATACTTATAGATTTAATATTTGAAAAATCAATACAAAATTTACTATTATTTTTACTTGTAATTTGTACCTATACTTTTTTTTACACTGAGTTGAATTCTCTGGTAGTGAAACAATGAGTTCTACAACTCAACACAATGTTATGAAAGTTGAGCAGTATGTGGGAATTCCAGATTTCAACACTAGGTTCTGCCTGCCACAAACATGAAGCTATAGTTGATAAATTTCTATCATCACAATCTAATCTAACAAACACACTCTTTAGTACTTCAATAAGTGTTAAGGGTATTATGTATATATGTGTTCAAAATATTGAATTAATTCATTCAGTATGCTGATAATCTTGTGCAATTACTTAAAAATTAAAAAATTACAAAGTGAAAAATCAATTATTAATAACTTTTTAATCAAAAATTATCTATTTTACATTACAAATTTAATTAATCTAGACTGGAGAATATCCAGTTATTTACATTAAATAACCTAAAATAGCTGATGACAAATTTTGTAATCGGTTAACATCACTAATAACAGTGTTCTATCCATTTAACTAATGTAAATATGAATTTGAACTCTTTATATATAGGATATACCTATATATAAATAATATATAAAGACCCATAATATAATAGGATAATGTTGCTATATCAGTCATTTGTGGTTCAAATAGCTTTTTAATTAAATATATGTATAGCCAAACATATTTTTTTATATATTAAAATGACCAAAATGTTTTATATGGATATTATATAAAACAAAATGGAACATATCTACCAATAAACAAATAACCAAATGAAAACTTCAAACATTGACACTGCATACTGTCTTGTAACATAAATTATCTTTATAGTGATAACAAATATTTATATACCATGTTTACTTGAATAACTATATTAACACTGGATTTACATTGTAAACAATTTCAAAACATCAAATTCTAAATCTACAAAGTTGCAGTTCTTAATATAAAAGCTAACACAAAAAACTAATACTAAATCCTCTTATTTAAAGCATTGATTGGAGCTACTAACAAAAATTGTCTTAACAATATTATGTTTTTAAACTGTAATAATTTTATCTATTGTAGTACAAATGATACAATTTAATGTTACAAAACAATATTAGTATTAAAAATATTTTTTTCATAATATACAATTGTTATTAATTTGTGATAAGTGTTACTTCATTTGGCCATTTAAACATAGGACTGCCATCTACCATGATCACAGTACTAGTATGTGTAGTGCAAGTACATGGTAATGGTGATATTAACAAAAGAATTAATAACAAAAAAGTATGAAAAATATTGTATTTTTAAAACCTTAAGAAAAATCGATACGTATTTAAGTTGTCATATTTTTAATCACAAGATGGCTGTCCTATTAAATATCTGTTTTACTGCAGTAACAGATATTTGAATAATTTTTGAATAAGTGTAAATCCTATATTTACATATTAATCTATATAGAAAATCAGGTACAAACCCAGGTAAGGTTGCCGACGTAAAGTTGGAAGCGGCGGCCATGATGTCCGTGGTTGGAAGAGTTGTTGTGGTAAGGAGCAGCCCCGTTGGTTTCTTCTGGAGGATGAGGATGTTGAGACACTGAATTTGGTGGTCCATCATCATCAGGCTTCGGTGCCGGTGCCGCTATAACATCGTCGTACAGGTCGACATTCTCTCCTCCAAAATCATCCTGAAAGCCGAGTCATTACACAACTTATTAATATATTTAACACTTAAAAAATGTTTTGCTATTGTTACTTGGAATATAACAACATTTATAAAGAAAAATATTACTTACCTGTCTATTAAAATCAGATTCAATATCATCGGCGTATAAATCTATATCCACGCCTCCATCCGCCATTTTGCGAATTGAAAATCGACGGCGGCGAATGAGACATGAGCAGTGGCGTACCTACCGAAGCTTGCTTACATTATTTTCTAAAAGTTGCCATTTCAAATTTATAATTCAGTTACAGTTCTTTAAAACCAAATATTATATTTTTATATTAAAATATAATTTTGGCTTTGAAAGTAACTATAATATTATTTTATTTTCCTTTATGCAAAATTGTAACTTATATTGTACTTAACTTTATTATAAACTGACTACCGTGTACATAACTTTCATATACTGTTATAATAATTCTGGTAACGTATGGACGTAATTTTTTATTTTAAATGTTGTAATTAAATATGTACATCATATGTTAGTAATACCAATATTATTTTATTTATTATTATGTCTTAATAATTATGATAGCTAAATGGAGAATTTTGATATATTTTTTTTAAGATTTTAATGTTTTACAAAATATTAAGCTAATAAAATTCTGCTAATAATAAACTATGTGAAAATGTTTTAGTAATGAAATCACATTATTCTTATATTAAAAATATTATGTCTATAAAATAAATTTAATGACATCTATATTACGTTTTGCTAACTAAATTACTAACGTTTTGTAAAAACCGTTCGTCCGTTCGTAAAAAGGCTCAAAATGCTGCCATCTTGTGGCTAGCCTTACAGACTAGTAAATGGAATACACATACGAGGGACGAGAGGGGAAGCAGCAACTATCCCTCGCCATTTTCCGTCAACCTCAATCAAGTTTGCTTCTGTCAGTCGCTGTGTTTGTGTGTTGTGATATGAAAAATTATTTGTACCGATGAATCTAAATGGGAAATTGTGCTGATTACGACGCCAAAAGATGGCTCGGTTATTGTGTTTATAGTTTTAATGCGACGTTCTATCTGTGATGATGGCCGAGTGATTGATAAAGTGAAGTGTTTTGTGTCGTATGCTGGGCTGCCGCAGCAACATTGAGCTCCTTTCTTTGGATAAATCGTCCTCAAGACGACGTCGGGTAAAGGGACTGGAAGGTGACGCACCATGTCGGCCAAAAACATTCCAGGAGATAAGGTAATTATTAACTTGAACATTACAATTAATTAATAAGGATTTTTTTTGTTTATATTTTGTGTCATCTCCTTTCTCTTATTGAGAAGTGACTGATCGCAAGCAAAATTTGTCTTGACTACGTGTGAATTCATTGCTTTCATTATATATGAATGTCATTAATTCATATATATTTTGATATATGTCAATATTAATAGAAAACAAATCTGTAAGACTGACCTACTTATGAAAAAGTTAATTTTCAATAATGTTCACTAATCATTGTGAGTTATTTTCTTTTTCATAACAATTAATTATATAAAAGTGATAAGTGAGTTCAGAGAATCAGTAAAAGTATACAGCTATATAAAACTTTCAGCAGTTCCTGCAAGTATTCTTAAATCATTCAAATAAATAACACAAGTCTAACAAATAAAAAACAAATTTATTGTTCTAGATATTTATTATTATTAATATTTTAATTTAGCTTTTTTATTATATATTAAGTAAGATATTCATTCATATATTATAAAATCAAATAGTTGCACATGATGTTCCATTCTCTCTGGCTACTATGGATACGGCAAGAACCCTAAAAAATATTGTTGAGGGGCATTATAATTCAAATTTTAACTCCAAAAATAGTAGTCACCTCTAAGAATATTTGTGTTCAGTTTGAAAAGCTTACCTCTAAGACATTTAATTCTCCACTTTCTGCAAAAATTGGAGACTGTATTGTGTGTTGAGCTATGGAACTTGTTTTTTATTACAATAGCATCCTCACTCTGTTAATACTTAAAATAATTCATTTTCCAGAATGGGAATATGAAACTTACAACTGTCTCATTTAAAGTCTGATGCTGTGACACTGAACCACAACAGTCTCAAAATTATTTTTCTCACATTTCTCTTGACTTAATATAAATCACCATTATTAATCTTTGATTTCAATTTTTTGAATGTTCAAGTTTTTGAATGAATAATTTTATAATAATATTAAAATCATACCTAATTTCTAAAACTGTTAAAGAAAAAGTTAGTGTGTTATGAATAACATTTTCTTAGTTTCGTTTTTTATGCTGCACATAGTTAGGATGACAGAGAGAGAGAGAGAGAAAACCTTGAGTCAAGACATCCATGCATTTTTTGTCATTACCAGAGCGAGGATAAATAAAATTACATATTACATTTCTTCCAGTGAGAATCAAAACCATAATCTGTCATGTTACATGCATATTTGTACCCTTGCGCCACAACTGGCCTCAATGCTCTATATTTTTCATTGTTATTTTCTTCAAGTATGTAATTTATCATAATTTTATCAAAAACTTATGATAACTTACATACTTGAAGAAAATCTTTTGTCAAAAGCTTTCAAACTTTGACTTTTAATAGTCTGCGATTTGATTACATATGTGACAAATTTCTAAATCAGATTTCCATTATATCTTTGTAAATTTCATGTAAATTTATATGTAGCAAGCCAAACACATCTGCGCGCATTTAAAATTATATTATATATATATAGTCTAAATATTATTCTTACGTATAAGCTATATTCATATAAAGTTTTATCTAAATATATTCAGTAGTTTGAAAGTGGACCAAACATCCACCCTTTTTCCCACGTTCGCTGGTTTATGTTTTATTTTTTGTTAAAGCCAAAGGGTAATATTTTTTAGAACAATAAATATTTTAATTTAAGTAAAAATTATCCTACGTCCTTTCTTATATATCTCTAAGAATATGTGTAAAAAGTTTCATGATAATCAGTTGAGTAGTTTTGGCGAGAAAAGCGTGACAAACAGATTAACATTCACATTTATAATATTAGTATGATTAAGTAGGAAGTTAAAAGTCAATATTTATTGTTACTTATAGATACTTATAGATACATCAACTTTATTTGTTTCTTTAGAAACCTGTGTGTATTTAACTTAAACATGACGGAAGTTAGCATTAAATATAACTATGATCTGCTTAATTATATATTATACTAATTATTACTAATATACGGAAGTCGTGGTGGAGGGCCATGAAGTTTTACTGTGAACGCTACTGGTTGTGGGTTCGATCCCCACTCGAGGAAATGAAATATTTATTTAAAATTTATATTTCCATTTCTTTGCTCTGGTGTAAAGGCAAAGCGCGGCGTTGGGTTCCACCACTCAAAGCGCAATGCCTCCAGAATTTGGCAGAAAGTGGGGAACGGAATGTATTACCACTAGGTTCCCTCTACCTACCCTGCTGTAATAAAGCGAGAATCAGATTTTTTTTTTTTTACTACTAGATATACATAGAAATATCATCTTAGAAGTATAATATTATTAAAAGTATTCATTATGTACTTACTCAATTGAGCTTTGTCCTTTTGAAATAAACAATGTTACATACAAGATTTTAATAGATACTAGATTTTATGTATAATAGTGGGAAACGACTTTATATATGTAAATAATAATTGAAGTCACTGTGTCGGTTGGGTAAAAATAAAATATTTTTTACCTGAATATTTTATTGAAAAGTTATGAAATGTTTAGTTATACTTTAATAAAATGTAGATGCTTTTGGTACATAGTGTAATATTATAGGTATGTTGAATATTTTTTTTTGTAATGTTGGCCTAATATTAAAAGATATTTCCCACAAAGATAATAAAAGCCACTATGTTGATCGATGTGGCTCGTGACCATCGAGTCGATCGTCCTTTGTCTTGATATCTACAGTCTACTCATAAGCTTTTTATCCATCTGAAAAGACAATAGGATATTTAGTAATGATTTCAATAACTTATATTGTAAAGTTGTAGGAAACTATCTATTTTCCGAAAATATGGATACTGAAAAAATGCTTAATTTTTTAAATGATCTATATTTAATTTTTTACCCCTTGTAGTTTATATTCGGCCAATGTCTAAAACATTCTCTTTTAACAGGGAATGGCATTGTGTTAAACAGACAAAAGAAGTGAGTTTTGTGTGTAGGCAGGGTCATTTCAAGGTGAAATACGTAATTTTTATTGTATATTTTACTATGTCAGAGGTATGGGTAATAGAAATAAATTAATAAAATAATATATATATATATTTTAAGTGGAATATTTAGATATAATTTACTGGACTGCCCTAAAATAACGTAGGTTAAGTTAACGTAAAAAAGTTTCAGTAATTTACCAACTATTAACATTTTTAAGTAATTTATTACATACATTATGATTAGCCTGAATAAAAAAACAACAGACCATAAATTTCATCTTTGCATGGAATATACAAATAAAAATAAAATTTCATTGAAAACGAAAGTTGTTTCACAGAATATGTTCGTGAAAACATGTATTTCGTCTAGACTTCAGACGTTTTTTTGTATTATGCTTATAAATTACGTGATTTTGAGTATGAATAATTAATTTGAATACTGTTGATTTTGAGTCCTTTAATATATATTTTGTTGTTGTTCGACACATTTCACTAAGTTCTAGAATATTTAATTTAATCAAACATAAAAAAATAATTGTAACAGCGTCATTGAATAAGGATAGGGGCTGTGTAGGGTAAAAATAAGGTTAAGTAGAAGGTCTCTACACAGCACAGCCATTACAGGGATCAAACTTCAAAGCCGTTGAAGTTACATGAAAGTATAGTTCAAAGATCCTATTATGAAAATTTTATTATTTGTCATTTACTTATTTGATATCAAAAGTAGAAGCTTAGGCAATAAAATTTGGCCGAAATATGCCATTTGTGGCGATGTGGCGGATTTTGACACCACGCTTTGTCTCGTTACCAGACCGAAGAAATGAAAATAGTAAATATTTTTCTTTCCTTGAGTGGGAAACGATTCCAAACAGTCGCACATTTGTGCTCCTGCGCCAGGACAAACCTCAAACCGAAAATAATGTTCAAAGTGTAGGCAACACCGAGCAGAGATTTACATCTATCTGTATCTGCGTGACGCTCCAATTACATTATGTATGATTTACAACAAATACATAAGCTTATTTTGAAATATAGTATAATTATATTAATTTGCAAAAAAAAGAATTAGCTTAGAACCGTGCTTATGGCTGGTATGGGTATCCATCCCCTTATACCACCTATCTACCGTGCATGGTTTCGATAGCCGAATATCCGAATTGTTATAACCGAACTGTGTCACTCTCGAACCCAATTTCTTCTACCACGATTACCCATTAATATTAAACATTTAAATTATCAAGGTAATTTTTTTTTAAAACAATATAACTACGATTTGCAACAATTTATCTTAAGTATATGTTTATTCTTACTTTTCCTATTTGCAGAATATACGATAACATTTAGGTTATTTAATTTGACCTAATCATTTCCACCTTCAGCGGTTATAAAAGTTAATACCGTAAGATATTTTTCATTATCCAGGTCAAGGAATTTGCTACATACTGATTTATAACTCTATTTATTATGAATGCCAAAAACGAAATACATTTTAATTTTAAGTGCGCAATTTTTCTTGATTAACAGATTCGCATTTTTAGTGTCATGCTGCAAGATTTTTCACGATACCTTAAAATACATAGAGGCAAATATTAAATCATTACACAATTCACTTGTAATCTATATAAAAACATTGTTTATGGTATATCGGAACAGTGTGGCATTAAACAATGAAACTGCAGAATTTGATTATATGTAATTTTTAGGATCTCGTACCTATTAAGGAACAAAGAACTCTTATAAAATCACTTTGCATTCGACTCTTTGTCTGTCTGTCAGGAGCCTTTATCTCAGGAACGCCAGGAGATATCATTTTGAAATTCAAACCATATACTGAGATGTACTTCCCATGATTTCCTGAAAAAATCGTATTTCGATATTTATTAAAAAGAAACATATGGCCGTTTATATCGCAATAAACGTATATCGGTATATAAAGGGAATTAAAATTAATAAGGTACTCCTGGTTGACCTGCAATTATGAAACTTGGCAGCTAGCATAGTATTATTAGATTATTATTATTAGATCAGAAAAAAAACAATGTTGTTAAATCCTAAAAAGTAATAGCCTTAAAAGGGGGGCAAAAATTGAAATTGATTGTAGTGAGGAATCAGCTGAAAGGCCTGTGGGCTTCAATTTCAGAAAAAGCTCGAGAGCTCCAATTTTTGTACGGAACCCTTGGTAGGCGAGCTCGACTCGTGTTTGTATGATTTTTTATGTTTGATATTACCCTACAATCTCGGCATTTAAGACACGCATCATCTGAGTAATTAAAATGTAAATAATATATTTAGAGATGTATTATGATTTATTTATTACACACAAACGACAAAAATCTTTTTAAAAACATTTTTTATAATGTTTGCACATGAAAATATTATAAAAACTATTGAAATCAATTTTTTCCAACAAAAACAACTGCAATGTGTGTTAATTAGGACGTTAGCTTCATGCTTTGTGTCGCATAAAATAATTACAAATATAATTACAAATATAATAAAATAAGGGTTAATGATCTTTGTAACGAGACGGCATGGGACCTGTACACAATGGTTTAGGTTTTAGACATGGATTGGATTTTCATTAAAAAGTACGACCGCGTATGACCTTTTGATTTTCTAAATTATTTGTAACGTACAAAAAAATTATATAACATTTTGATGAATAGGCAGTGACAGAGAAGGGCTTTGACACTCAGTACACCACTTTCTGTTGAAAACTCTTCTTTGTTTGTGTTCTCATATTGTGAAATTTCATATCGAAAACTTTTGATCCCGTATGTCACTCTCAGAAGAACTATTTATAAATAAGCCCATATTTACTGTACCCCTATTTTCCTTTGCTGTTGATTCGACATACTCCTTCTTCGAGCTACATTCTATTTGATATCCCCAAAGTTTAAGTTCACACATTAAACACATCCTTATTGTTTATTTGTTGACCTCTACGAATACATAATTATATTTTTGGTTTTTCATCTTTTAACTTTTCAGTATCAATCTCGGGAGGCTATACGATTAAATAAAACAAAAAAAAACAATTTATGTAGACAGTACAGACTTATAACTAATAGTAAAAAGAGATACATTGTAATATTATTTTTTACATTTTAAAGTTGTCCAGGAGGCGCGGGTTTGAGGTCCGCTTCGTTCAAAATATTTATACGTTTTCTAAATAAGTATTGTGATAGTATCTAACATTTTGATATTTTATGAATGCTACTTAAAAGCGGTATTAAGTAAATAATTTGATTTTCCTGTATTTTAATAATTTCCTATTTATGTAATAATAATAGTTTCCTTTACATGGTTAAATATTAAATAAGAGTAATGTTGTCTTATTATTTGAATATTTACAACTTTAGTTGTGCTATACGAGTCCAAATAAAATTCTTATTATAGCATTTTTTACTTTGGACCAACGCAGCAAGAAAAAATATTTATTTTGTTAACGTAAGCTGGTCGCTACATGTTATTTCGAGCCATAAACTGCATGAAACATTATTGTATTCATTAATTTGTTAGTATTTTTTTAATAGTTTAATTTGATTACTCAGCAACTTTGTAACAACAAAAAAAATCGTTACATGAATATCTTATTATTGAAAAGTCATAAAAAAAGAACCCTAAGTTGTCAAAGAGTAGGTGTCTCCAGTGGCTTGTAAAAGTCTTTTCTTTTTCAAGACAGTTTTTATGAATAAAAAAAGCTTTTCTCAGTATGACGTGACGACGTGGATAACAACGCTTAATGCGACAAAGTCTACGTGATAATGTGCGTAACGGATATAATATGTAGCTACGCAGGTATATACAACTGCCGTTATACTCCTCATTCCTTCTATGGAGTTCATTACCCTATACAGATTTGTAGAGTCAGGGCACCATCGATTGATAAAGCTAACCATGCTTTCTGTACGAAAAGTAATCCATTGGTTTTTACTACAGACTTTTAACATTTTTTTTTATGGTGATGTTCACGAAACGGGAGTTTTCATTCTAATGCGCTTGAAGGTTTTAGACGAAGTTTTACCCTGTTAGAATATTGTTTTTTCTTAATTAACTTTAATTCTACTTAACTATACCGTATTTCAATCAATATATATCTCCATAGTAAAGAAACTGAATATATTTAACATATCGTTTGTGTCTTTGATAGTGTATAGATCACTTACATTACTTTTTACTTTCACAATAAATGACTGGAAATAAGTGACAAGTGTGGGCGTATTATACTTGGCGGAGTCTTGGAGAATCATTATCTCGACCATTGATGCAGGTCTTTCACATCACGGCACAATACGTTGTAATGACTGCTTGTAATTCAATTATGATTGACAGCACTCAATCTTTTTTTTATTTTACATACTACGCGAGTTTATAAATTATTAAAAAAAAACTTATGACATTATTATCGGCCTCCCAGCTTCTTATGTATAAACCGGTGCCAAAAGATTTTGTAAAATACTATTATGGCTCTGTGGAATAGTGTATCTGTTTAAATACGATTATTTTAAAATGAGTAAATTAAAATGAAAAAAAAAAATGTTTCAAATTATTCTGTCAGTCTAATTATGTCATTTTTATTACATAACGCGTCGTGTTATATTAAACGTCCTTAAAAATATCATCTATCTAGAGAAGATATTTTTCTTTCCGCACTAACAAATGTTTTGTGATTGAAATTCAAAACTATCCGTATATATTCTTACCGGAGTGACATTTCCATTTCGCGATGCAACGAGTAATGTGAAACATTTTTTCAAATGCTAACGTTTGTCCGCGTCCTTTTCTCTCGGAAATGGACGAACGAATTGCACGATGCTATATTAAAGTGTTTACTAAGGAAAACCTCCTAGTACTGAGCATCTCCCTAGAGGATCAAGAGGGTGTGGTGCTGCCTGCCACCCTGCCCCAACTTTACTATACAATAAATTGGTTCCTTTTTCCTTTAAGATAGCTTTTTGGTTGCGTGTTAAAAACTTGATTAACATTATGAAAATTACATCAGGAAAGTAAGATGACATTTTATCATATTGTTTTATAGAACCAGAATAAGTAATATACACGAAATATCTAATATACATCGTTAACATATTGAAGATAGTATAATATTTAAGGATTTTTAAACTAAAGCTAATCTGTTTAAATAGGTACATGTTGAATTGGAACCCAATGGAGCTACCTGCGTCCCTAATTGTCAATCATATAATATTATTTTAATATATTGTATTGTTATAAGATTTTTCTCATCCGTTAAAATTTCTTCACCATCGTCGAATACAACCATTCCTTTGTGTGAAAATTCTTTTATTTTAACTTCTACTGCCTTGAAACTTGACAAAACTCCAGCCAAAGTAAAATAATCCCTTACTTTAATATACTCTTTAAGAAAGTTTATTTTCTGTCGTTTTGTCGAAAGCGCCTAGTTTTAATATTTTAACCAATAATACAAAATTTTACCCATTAAGTATTACACATATTTTACTAACAAATATAAGACTTTTTAACTCTATTTTCAATAAATCTTCTCGTTATTGTCATCACTAATGAGGTTACTTTTTATATCAACTTAAGCATTTTCGAAATTTAAGCAGTGAAAATTAATCAGTGTTTATACGATTCCATATTCTATTCGTCTATCACAGACGATTGTTATATAAAGTTTAGGAAGTAGTGGCGGTTTTATACGTAACGTGTTCAATATTCCATTGTGTTACGACGCACATTATTTAGGATAAGAGGGAACATTTTTGACATAAAATTAATAAGAAATATTGCGCCCTTGTTAGTTTACTTACACTCACCCCACTAAATACTTTTTGTTGTAAATATGTGCGTGAAATATATGTATATAGTATATATTACTTAATATGATTTATAATATAAGTAAATTTTGTTAATCATTATAACTATGATATTTCAATATAATTTCAAATGACTGTATAAAAAGTAATAAAAAATATGAATACAGCTAAAAGAATTAAACATCTAAAGCAACGTTTTTGTATTATAGACATCAAATGCTTTTAAAACGACGACATTGTCATAATTTACTTCTACATTCACAACATCTTGTGATGTAAATCTGAGGACTCAGAATAATGCTGAATAATTCGACGGTAAACAATGTAAAGCTGATGTGGCATTGATCACAAATCTCTCAGGTGTAACTAACCTTGAGCTGGATCTACTTTAACCAAAAATTTACACAATAAAAATATTCTGACGATATTCTCTCTGAAGAAGGCTTAGAGATGTTGTGTAGACGCTTATGAATAAAATTCAACTAAGCTATCGTCCCCGTTGGAAATTGAATAACCGTGGCCCATAATGAAAGTCACAATTCTTCTCTCATACTTTTCTAAGCATTAGTTTCGGTTTGGCTTGTTCCCCTATTCTTTTGTAAAGCCGATGAGCGTTACATAGTCGAAGATTAATCGGATTATGCTCTCTTATTGGTTAGCTCATATTTTCTAATGCAATCAGATTGTCTCGTACATACTTTACTTTGGTAAAGAAGGTATTTTACCTTTAATTCTCTATTATTTTGTTAGATCATAAAAGAGTTGTTTTATAATAGAATTTTGTTTGTAAAATCCATTCTTGACCAAACACAATCCTTGCAAAATTTCTGTTTGTACACAAAATTAAATTTAATTTTCGTTTGAACTGGTTAATGAAAATTTGCTTTGTAATTTTCGCTTAAGCATGAAATCCGTCATGAAACTAATTGACAGAGGCGCGCTCGTCATGTAAAGTCATTTGTCTATTCTGTGAGTCACCAAAAAGCACACACAAGGGTTGTACCGTGTGCGTACATAATTTGTGATCATGCCAGATTACCGTTGCTAAACTATCCTCTTTTCGAACTCAGACACAAGATGTTGCGGATGGTTAAACTTAGATAAAGATTTATAGATATTTTTAGGTCTTATACTTATTATTTAGCATAACAGATTTTCGATACTATAATATCGGAAGTATAAAAGGCCATTATCGATATAGACAAAACAGTTGCAAAGATTATGGCGGCTTATCAGGAAACCTAACGCTTTGTAAAGAGATATACCAATAATCCCCAGCGATACCAAGGGGTTCTCGCCCCTTGCCACCAATGTGTGCTGTGACATTCCATTTTTCCTTATTTTCACTTTTATTAAGAAAGCCACAGAGTCAGTATTGACATAACATTCATAATAGCAGGGGTGCATTTTCAAGTGCAGAAATAATAATCCTGTCTAACTAGACCGTCTCCACGGCTTTCAGAATATTGAGGAAAAATGTGTAAAGCTATGAATGCATTACTGTACATTGTATTTTTTATAATGGTATAATGAAAATAAAAAAAAAAAGTATAAAAATGAATAAATTTCTTTAAATATGTAAATTGTGATATTAACATGTTTAATTTATGATTTATATTAGTTATTTATATTTATAATATATATTTGTATTTGTACAATTCAACAAAATTTCGACAAGTTTGTGTATTTTTTTTTGTTATAAGTATAATAAAAAGTAAAACATTTTAAACGGATTGCGATAATTTCAATTAAAAATATTCTTGATATGTGCCAATATTACACTACCCATAAATAAATATATTTTACCCAACAAAAGGAACAATAAATAATGCAAGCTACACTGCAAATTGAAACGAATAAATGGCTGAGTGGAGTTTTATCAGATTTACCATGCACTGTACCTCAAGCATAAAGGCAACGTAATTCACGTCCGGCGCATACTGCTGACGGTGTACGACTGGTCGAGATGCGACCGATAACGAACTTCGATAAAATGCGGGTACTTTTATGGAGGTAGTCAGCCTTGTATCCCGTTATCGTTGAACGGGAGCATTAAATCAGATTTTTATTCTTTCAGGATTTAAGCGCGGCAACGGTAACGTATTTGGGCACAAATATTGATACAGATACCACTGCCTAAGCGCTTTTTAATATTTTTTATGTTTTATGCTAAACAAATCATCTTAAAAATATCAATAGTTAATTTTATACTTATGTTTTAATTCTATTATCTTTAGGAAATTTATAAAACTTCGTACAGTGGCTTCGTAAACTCCTTGTTCATGGCTTGCAAAAGTCAATTAAACATCAAGTTAATTTTGACAGTCGAATTGAATTAGCTTTCTTTATTCTTATATCTGTCGAAGGTAAATTAAAAATTACATCTAGCACATCATCTACTATTATATTCTTATATTAATCTTATAAGTCAATTACTGTTTCACGTACATATGAACGTAGTTGAATACAAAACATCTTCAATTCCCTAGGTACTGATTCAGATTTGACTTAGGGAAGAGGGTGTTTTATAGAGGGGTTCTTTTGATTTTAGCCAGCAGGATTATGGTAATGGTCTGAATCGAGCTGATTCACGCTTAGCCAATCTAACCGAGATGTGCTCGCTGATAAAGCCCGCGCTCGAGGTTCAAAGAACTCTTATTTCTTTTTGTGTTTCCATTAGGTCGTTGTGGCGGTGTCATTACATTATGTTGCAACTCTTCATTTTGAGTACATTAGTAAAAAGTCTTTGAATTTCACGTTGAACATTTTGATGTTTTGTTATAACAGTAAAGTATATTTGAAAAGTCCTTATTATTTAACTGTAACATAATATGACCTAAAAATAGGTAAAATATCAAGACGTCTTCACGGAAATAAACCGGGAGAGTAAAAAATACAAAGCCTTTAAAAGTTTGAGTATTGTAGCGGCATTTCAACAACATTCTGAGAAGTAGGCGGTTAGTAAAACAGCTTTTTAGTGGTCCTATCCAGTCGTCTCGTGTACAGTTACAAATCTTTGTGATTGCTCCCATACGGCTGCGGCCGCTGTTATAAATCTTGTATGTTTGCCTAGTACTACTACTCCTACGGCCATACCTATATACCTAGCCGCTGTGACATTAGGTTGATATATGTGACTTTTACTGTCGTAAAAATATTCTTTAACAACTTTATTAAAAACTTTCATTATTAACATTACAATGTTGGAGTCATTTAGGACGTTAGTTAATGACTATACTAGCTTAACACACATTAATGTCTCATATAATGGAAAACTTTATAGCTCATATAATACAAATTCCTTTGAAACGTTTATTCTAAGCTGAAAGGTAAAAAAAGTTAAAATAACTCCCCTATATGAACGTGATCTATCGAGAGCCGAGCGACTGCATGTGGGTTTATGGACGATAAAACGTCTAGGGGCATCTATTTATGATGTTTTTTGTAAGGGAACATGTGTTGATAACATTAAATGGTGTACCGATACGTGTTTGGCACTTGATCATATTAAGTAATCATAGTAAAGAGAATGTATTATTATTTTATAACCAAAAAAATATAGGTACATAATACTCCTATTTTACTTACCGTAAAGAAAGTATGGGTACTGAAGACATAGAAATATTAAATTTTATGATAACTAGAACTTTTACCTCTTACTGGGGTGGAATGTTCAATACTTTCCTAGTTGTTTGAACATCTGTACAGGACCGCAGGTGTGAAATTGATACTAAAAGGAGCGTTTCTTCGAACAACGACTCATTGAGACGTCTCTTTTATTTTTACTCTTATTTTTCTTTTATTTTTGTTCGTTTGAGTACTCAGTGTTGAGTAAGGTCGGTTACGCATGTGTCATTTTACCTGCTGACACTTTTCTATATGTGAAGTGCTATGAATATCTTCGGAAGTTTTGTCTTACATAATTGTTTGTGTAATACAGTGAAGTGAAAATGTATTTTTAACAAAAGTCTTTTCGCTATTAGCATATAGATCATAATATTTTTTTTTGATTTGAAAACATTTATTTAATTGACGTAGTATTTATATGAATTTACAAGTTAAAGTTTAATTTACTGATGAAGACCAAAACAATAAAAATTTTTGAATACATTTTTTTTTTTCATAAATCTTAGTCACGTTTTTGTAAGCCGCCTTTTACTGACAACTACTCAGTGCGCGTAACGTTTTTAAAGTTACTTTAAATCCAACAACAAACGTTCACAGCGCGTGAAACTCGCTCGTCCTTGGTACGATTTGCAAGATTAACGAATCTCACCAATCCTTTTCTGTTGTTGCAATCGGCCTTCATATGTATAGTAACATGCAACGCGGCTTACTATTATCGCGAATAAGATTTCAATATGGTATTCAATTACTAGGTACATATTAATTGTATGCATTAATTATATTGACGTAATATTTAAAATTCATTGAAAAAATATTTTCTCTTGTGAATACCATCACTGTTTGAAAATATGATAAAATTACATACATATTATTTACGTATAAAAATTGTAAAGAATAAAATATATTCGCTTGGAATCTCTTTTAAAACTATGCTGTAATATCCTGTTACCGATGTTTATTGAATTTAGAAATTCCACTTTTGTTGAAGTTATTCAGTCTTGTTTGTTTAGACTTCCAGTTAAGACTGTTATAGTTTATTGTTCCCTTTCTTCACAGTAAATAGTAGTTTTATAATTTTCTGTTACACTAAATATTTACGCTAACTTTATAAAAAAAGTGTTAATTAAAGTCTTTATTTTGTATTTTTCTAAATATGAACAAATTTTTATTGATGATTTTTCAATTTGAAATAAGTTTATAAATCTAAATGAAAAGGACGCTCTGAAAAGAAACCCTTCTAGATTCACGAGTCAGGAAACTGTGTTAATGGGGAGACGTAATACGTGATTTAAATTCGCCCTAGATTAACGCAGCCTACTTAAATAACTCACGGAAACGACTCATAATGTATATCTCACCCTGCACGTACCAACGCCACGTTCACGGCTCGAGCAATCTCTGACACTATCGGCTGCTACATAGTGAGGCCTTACTACTGTAACAGATTACGTAAAGAATTTAAGTCTAATGTTGTGTTGTGTATATTTCACTGTTGAACACGCAAGCAACTGAGGAATTGTAATTTTTGTACCCAAATTGCATTTCAAAATACGTTCGCTAGCATTGATTCCATTGAATATTTTGTTCGTTATCTCTTATTTCAATTATATTGCCAATCTTATCAATTACAAAATGTTTTTCTACTTGCTGATTAAATATACACTTATTTGTATATATTTATAAACTAAGCTTCCATATAGCCATACGATTGAAAAATCCCAATACTTTCTTTTTTTTACCTTCACGTTGTATCCTGCCGAAGCCATTGCGTGTTGAGTTGCGTTTAACGTTTTGCCTTGTTACCAGGGCAAGGAAATTAAAATGAGTGGGAATCGAACCCGCAGCCGCCGCGATTTCAGATAATTTTTAACACAGCCCAATCGTTTTTTATTAAAACAAAATAAAGTGATTTTTGTAATTTCACTAAAACGCGTATAGATTAAAGCCAAAGGTTGGGAACGTCATAGGATCAGCTAAAATATATTACAAAATTGTATGAGCGCTTCTTGTAAGGCGTTTTACTTGTGTTCTATGTTTGAAGAGAGACTTCGTTTAGTTTTAGATAGTTTGGTTGCATAGGACAGAGAATATGTAGGTATAAATATTCTTGATTTTGTTAGTGGGTTTGACCTCTTGCTCTTAAATGCTATTGGATCACGATTGAACTTTAATTTCAACACATCACTTTGCGCGATTTTAAAAAGCTGATGAGGTTTGAGGTCGACGGTAACTCTCTGTTTGGTTTTAAGCTCAACTGTCGTTACTATCGGATTGAATACCTCGTAGTGCTAGCTTTCTAAAAATCACAAGAGCATCACATTCACAACATTTGTTTATATTTTTTTATTACATAACAAACTCTCTCAGGTGTTTAAGTAGGCACGCTACCACAACTATTGTTGGCTTGAGAAAGTATACAGTTTCGCATCGCTCTGCTCACTTTGTTGTTAGTGTTACATAAAACATGGCATTCGCTTAAATTAACATAAACAGATGATTTTGTATTCTTTACATGATTAATCTTTTTTGTTAATTATTCGCACATAAATATTATCACTTTTGTGGAATTCATATTTAGTAAGTGTTTCGAATCAGTTCTTAAATATTGAATGTTTAATGAGATAAGTGAAAACACGGATTTGTTATTAAAATTGTTTTGTGGTTCACGTTGTATAAGCTGTGTTTAAAAAGCCACATTTGTTAGAACCATTTACAACCATTATTTGAGGCCGAAACAAAAAAGTGAACGATACAATTACAACAACGCCAGTAATGGCCGATACCAACGCTGTGTTAGTTTTCTGCAGCTCAAAGCGAAAACTACCTTTTCTAAAACCGGTTTTCTTTTGAACAGGTTTCAGGCTTAGAAACATTATTTCACTTTGCTTTTATGGCGTTAGTTTAAAAGATTTAATGCACCGAACTGGTTGGTTTAGAACGTCTCCAAATGATCATGTTTAAACAAGTAATGCGATGCGAATGCTTTATAAATGTTGTTTGTGGTTTGGAAATCTAGTTCAACATATTATTCTATTTGGTAACTTTTATAAATAATATTATGAATGCACTCTGGTTGTAGCTTTGTATCAAAGGAGAGTTAATATAAATGTATATAGCTTTTAGGAAGCAATGTTACATACATACATACGGTGTAAAATAATACCTTTTAATACATTCCGAAAGACAGTTACAATTGCTAATATACAAGTTAGATGCAGCGACGTTAATAAATCATAACTAGTATCATATGGACGACTGAGTTGTAAAATTAGAAGCAGTCAATTGATATTAGTTGCGTAATAAGACCATGCTCATTGCGCTTGCATCGACATCCGCCTGGCTCGTTGCTTGGGAATATCCGCTATGTGTGTAATAACGATTAGAAACATGACTGACTGGTTATTGTATATTCTATTTGAATATTATTGTTTATTTGCATTATTTTGTGGTGCTTTAGGTATGTTATATGATTAAAATGTTATATTCCGTTTTCGTTTCGTTCGTTTCCGTTATATCAGATATATGTATGTACATACTACATTTGGTCAACTACAACTGATCTCCACTACTAGTACTCTGTACGTACTAGTGTTTTATATACTTATAAAATATATAGTAGCTGTACCTAAATAAGTTTAACATCACATTTCGTATACCCAATTTGGTTTCGTACAAACCTTATGCTGTTTTTTAATATGACTAATTTATTTGTACAGTCAACAACGACCGTCGAATACCAATAGACAGTATTGGATTCAGGTGCAACTTCTTAAATTATATATGAACTTTCAAAGTAAAATAACACATAATATTATTAGTCATACACCTACTGTATTAAGAGACATCAATTTATAGAGCTGTGTATATAAGGTAATTGTGCTAATAGGTGTAGTCGTATATTGTATTAATTGCTCAGTAAGCAGTGTCGTACGAATTAAGCCTTCGTGACCACGGATGCAGCTCGTTAGAAGAATCGTACCTACTGATATACTTAGGGTTAGATGTAGATCTGGAAAGTAACGTTTTCTTACTTATATATAATATCATACAAAACCTGTTTTAATAACAAAAATGGAGATTGGTGAATCTCTGGTTTATCAGACGACACAGTTATTTTTAAACAAAATTTCTTATTCAATATACTTTTATGTAGAAAATTACACGTGGAATTAGGACTTACACTGTTGTAGGTTTCTTTTACGTAACAATTACTTTTGCTTTAAGTAATAATAATATTAACAATTAATAATAATAATGTTTCTTTTATTTCAGGTAAAAAAAGCACATTCGTAAGGCAAAATTAAAGATCAATGTGAGTAAATTACCGCACCTATAAAATTACAGTACAGTATGTCCGTTCGGAATTATTAATTTATATGCATTATTTTAGTCTAGATTGATAATTAAAAATGCCTTAAAATGTCTGAACATATAATACAAAAACAATGTATTATTTTGCTCCGAAGCTGTATGAAACCAGTGAAATAGCTTTGCGTATGTGATTTCATACCTTAGTTATTCAGTGTAGCGTAAGCTTTCATTGCTTCACATATCAAAGGTGTGAATGAACTGCATTTGTTAGGGGCAAGCATGACGCTCTTGCTCAAACTGAGAAGGCCTCTTCCCTTTTGTGAATTCTTATATTTAGTAGTAAATACATTTCATTTACCTATCTTTATTGTATTAAATGAGTGACTATAGTAATATTTAGACAATAAACGGTTAACCCCTAATCGTAATATAGTGCTAACTGTGCCACCGTTAAAGCATTTACTGGACCGCTAAATTGTATATCATTTAGTTATTGTCTGAGGTCGTCTGTGTTGGCCGTTGACCTGGTGACGCTCTAACCGCTATACACTGCCACTACAGCCGTGTTTATTCTCGTTAACTAATATTAACTTAGTTATTAAGTTGGCTTGACGATATTGATTATAATTATTATATGCAAAATAATAATGCGTGTAGAAAAAAACAAATAGTTAAGTGGCAAAGCTGCACTTAGTCGAAATTTTGCAAATCATTCGTGTCACTTTGCAGGCAGAATAGTTATAATATACAGTTATTCAGTTTTGTGAATAAAAACATAAACGATGCTTATAAAGAAAAACAATTTAGGGTAATTTCTTTAGGGCGTTTCACAGAATAAGTTCAAAGAATTACTATGTGTATACAATTAACGTTGTATCGTTATGTACATGTTATCGTTATGTTAACAATGATTTTATATTGTCATTTTATATGTTCGGTCGTGGCGCAGCGGCACGAAGTGTGACTGTAAAACCGACTGGTTGTGGGTTC
>DWAN01000405.1:0-24531 GCA_018230445.1 Heliconius hewitsoni | reverse complement strand
ATCCCTTTCCAAATAGTTTAGAAACATATAGACGATGTGTGTTTTTATCGTGTTTTTAAACTATAACCGCTTCCGATTTCTAACAATAGATTATCATTGAGTTGAGACCGTCGTGGCGCAGGGGTACAAGGGTGTTTCTGAAACGTGACGGTTGTGGGTTCGATCCTCATTCGGGGCAATGAATTATTATTTACCAATATATTAATTTCTTCATTCTGGCACCTAGGCTATCTAATTCTATCACTCAACACACGCGAGCACACGTGAACGTGAACGCGGGGAACACACTAAATTCCCTCTGCCCTCTCTGCTGTATGCGGGATACAACGTGAAGCTGGTCGAAGATTGATTTGATTTTTGATTGGTAGAAGATTGATTTACTTGACGCGGAGATTGTCGATTAATTTCTCGATAATGGTAAAATTAGAATGCGATAGATACGTAATATCGTATAACGTATCTTACGTAAATAAAAGAACACAACAAGTACCTAATCAATAAACAAACATAATTATAATACATACTAGTTTGTACCAACATGAGTAATATTTGAAAATTATTCAAAATAGAAATAAATAAATGACTGTAGCGTAAATAAGAAGGCGTGCTTAATTTCCCAGTTCACCCAACCGTAAGTTAGTATAATTTATGAGTTAGTTTAATACTATTTAAGGCACAATGCATTTGGCCGCCCACACATTGAACGCAAACAGCAAATGGGAGCGAGAAGTAAGCCTGGACCTTTGTGATATACCGCCATATTGTGAACGAGGAGTTATTGGATCGACTGTATCAAAATGCGTAGATAATTTGTTTTGTAATGTTTTATATTGAGATATATTCTGTTGAATATATCTCAATATAAAACATTACAAACTGTACATTAGTAAACTGTGATTTGAGTGCTAAACGCGTACATATGAGGATGTTCATTATATATGATGTATATTTATTAAGAAAACGTATAAAAAACTGAACGTAGCAGGATTTGAACCCGTACTTCTCTGAACACCGTCCAAGCGCTCTGACCAACTAAGCCATACGTTCTCATCAAGCTACGTCGAAATTCTTATACGCTTGTTACAACTTATTTATGTTGTTAGCATCTCGTCATTTTAGACATTTTCTTAACAAGTGTTTATTTATGTTTCCTAAGTGTAGAATAACGCTAAAAATTTTAAAAGTATTAAAATAAATTGTATTCTCTCTTGCCAAATGATAATTCAGGTCCTCAACACAACTGCACAATATTTTGATAGTACAGTGCTTAGTTTAGGAGTTATGGTGGCTCAAAGTCGTGAGTGACTGGTGGACATGCACTTTTTCATCTCATTATTCAGAATTAATAAGTGACAAATAAATAAATAAAGTAGTGGAACACAGTAATTATTAAATGGGCTTTATATTAATGGTATTTTACTTAAATAAAAATATTTTAATTTTTATTGAAAAAAAATGGTTTTGATTTTATGAAATGATGATTGATGCAATGGTTTTGATTGAGACATAGGATTTAACTAAAACTAATAATTTCAAATATTGCTTAAAATAAATAACTGTACTATTACAACTTACAATATGTGATTATCACATATTGAAGCCTTCGTGGCACAGTAGTGTTGTGTTTGACGTATACACGTGATGATTGTGGGTTCAATTCTCACTACGAAATTGAAAAAATAAATAATTCAGTAATAGATTCCAAATCAATGAATCAGATTGTTTATGACGATGTTATTTTACTATCTATTTACACAACATTTACCTACAGCATTTAACTTGCTTAAAGTTTTTCTTAAATAATTTTCCAGACAGGGCAAACTTGCCTTCAGCCAACTTAGGATAAACATTCTGAAAAATCTGTTTTGGCAGAAACCACGACAGAATTTATAATATTTAGCAAGCACCTGGTCCTACAAAAAAATTTTGGAAATGAAGCTTTGGAAAAAAATCCAGCATTGTGAATTTTTTTATTGTTTATATTATCTCTAGTTATAAGCCTAGTTTGAATAATAGATAAATATAAAACTTAAGCTGATAATTATGAAAAAAAATTAAAAAGTACGGACCATATGCCTGTAGTGTTTAGTTGAAATATACAATTTTTTAAATAAACATACGCGATTAATCCAATTAAGAGTTTCATTTAAAATATGTAATAATTGTGAGAATCAAAAATCTTATTGATTGTAGTTTACAAAATACAAAATCTAGGCCACCCTGGTGCAATAGGAAAGCCTCTGGGGAAAGTCTGGTGGACAAAACGCGGCGTTTAGTTCCGCCTCTCAACAGCTACTCTTTATTTATATTAATCGAGAGATCAAATCCTGTTCTACGAAATAATTTAATTTAAAACATAAAAATTCCCTCGTTCACCTAGTGTCATGTTGTTAAAAATGGGGATACTAGAAAACAGAACAATAACTTATAATACTTATTAATTAAGAAAACGTATAAAAATTTAAACGTAGCGGGATCAATTTTTTTATACGTACATTCTTAATAATATAATTCTTTATTTCCTAAGTGTGCAGTAACACTTTAAAAAATGTTAAAAACATTTAAATAACTTATAAGTTCTTTAAAATAACCACATAAAAATTAAAATAAAGGAAAATTAAATAAGCATTACAAAATTGATATGTCTCGTTTTATTCACAATATATAATGTATCTAATATTTACACACTTACATATCTATGTACACGGTCGTAAATAAAAAAATTATCTATTAAGTACATACTATCAAACATTTAACTACACAAATATAATAACACAACAAACACGTCATACTTCCTACTGAATACAGCACTCAGAGACACTAATTAATATTTATGTGACATTAATTTTATATTATACATCGGGGTATGTAAAAAGAACCTAGCGAGATATTGCTTGTTCATTTGCGGATTTCATTAACCACCTTTTTTCTCTATCAGAGCGGAAAATAAAAATGATATAAATATTATTTAATATTATTTCCTCGAGAGCGGTCGAAGTCTAGTCGAATGAGGTTTTCATAGCGCAATGGTACCGCGTCTGACTGTTAACCACTGCGCCATGAAAATCTCATAATTAAATTATACATTATATATATTTAATGCCATTTAAATGCTAATCGACGTCTTTGAGTACTGATCACACAGCGTTCTAAATGCCACTCCTAAGTTCACATTTTTTAAAAAACGTCCATTTTATTTTAAATATTAGCCTTTGCGTTGCTATAATATAAAAAGGTCTGTACATTTAAAAACATCACCTAATGTCTACTTGATACGAGTATTTATTTACATTTCAATTCACTGACATTACCTTTTTTTAGTACATAAAAAAAACATTTAAAAACATATTTAAAAAAATAAAATTAAATATGAACATTCTTTAATATTTCCATTATGCACTTTTAAAAAAATATAACGAACAATTGAGTAATAAAATATATAAATCACAAGTTGTGATAGTTGTAAAAGTATTCAAAATTACAAAATTCGTCCGTTTTGACTCTTTGTTATTATTCCAGTAATAAATAACAAAAACAACTTAAAGTAATGATAATTGAATTACAAGCAAATACATACAACAGTTTTTTTTATTAAACAGAATTTTATTATGAAAAAACATAATTTTTAATCTAGTTTATTCTAAAAATTGACTTATTGATTGCTAGGCTGAAAAAACTCTTCGAAAAATTACAAAATATTGAGAAATCACTGGGCTGGAGGATTATAAGAAAAATTAAGTTTAACTTTGATTATTCAGTATATATATCTGTATCAGGCGTAAATATTATCTTAAAATAAATTATATAAGTCGAATTGCATACATAATATTTTAAATTATAATTATGATAAGGATTGTTTTATTCATAAGATGAATAGAAGACTAAGATGTAGCGGCGCAATGTCACGAAAAGGGAACAGGGACTTACCATTAGGTTCACTCTGGATATCCTGATAAATGCTGGATATAATATGAAGTTAATAATTTTATTGATTACTTTTTTAATAATGGCTTCACTCTGTATACTCTCATGTAGCAGGGTAGACAGTAGAAAGTTGGAAATTTAGTGTTCCATTCCAATTAAGCCATTTCCGTTCGCCAATTCCCTTCAAAGTTTGGAGGACTTGAGTATTGAGTGGTGAAACTCAACTCAACTCACTATTTCATTTCCTAGAGTAGGAATCGAACAAACAACCTGTGACCATTAGTCGGATGCTGCGCCACGACTGGCTTTAGTCTCTTATTAAAAAGCTAATTGCGATTGATGAAATAAATTTTGTATATATTATACATGCAAATCGGCTTATTGACTAATTCGCGTCTGTTACGGATATTATATTATTATGCTTTTTGGTCAAATACTACATTTAGTTGTTAGCTATATTTTTCTATGATTAATATTAGGCCGATTCAAAACGAATAAAGTCGAAAGCTCTGGTTTTTACTTCTTGTCTAATAATGACATCTAAAATAATAACAATAATATAAATTACTTTATTTATTTAACATTTTTTTTAATGAAAAGTCAGTGTCATTTGTCATAAAAAAACCTGTCAGAATTGATTGTGCTGCCAGTATAATAATTTCAAAAGACAACTAGGCTTTAACTAATTATTCTAACTAAAATTATTAACTGCTATTAAAATGTATATACACAATATCTAATTACTAAAAATATATAAAGACTACATTACACTAAGAAGCATTAAAACACGCCATTTTAGAACCTGTACTATATACAAAACTATTAATGTTAGTACAAAAAAAATATAGCTTATATCTAAAAATCTATTTTTTTATTAAAAAAAGAAAATATATCAGTCTGTCCTTTTGATATAGCGCTGGTAACGATCCGACAAAGAAGTATTATTTATTATAATATATTAAATGCAAACAAAATAATAAAATATTTTCGAGACTAGTGTGACAAGGTCTTTGGTTAACGTTCTAAAATACAATCAAGATAAGAAATACATTACATAAAACGTAGACGCATTACGTAGAAATACGTTACGTAATATTACGTAAATTATAATAATATAAGTATAAACGTCGTAAAAATCTAAATTTTTTGTATGCATTTCGCATACAACAATAATGAAATAAAATTCACAATTAAAATATAAATAAAAATGAGAAGTATTCAAAATTCATGACTATTATATTAACCTGAAATTATATTGTAAATGTTTCATAAATTTTATGTTAATATTTTTATGACAAAGAAAATAATATTAAATTATGATATAGAAAGTTAAGTAACATTCATTTAATATTTTATATCATCTTGAAATTGGTTAATTTCTATTTAAAAAAATAGTGTAAATAAAAAGATAATCAAATTATTTATATAAATCGGTTAAATGATAATATCAATAAAACTTAAGTCAAATATTAACAAATATTTTTGATTTCACACGAATTATATAATAACTAAATTGCAAAATTACAGATATTGGCAATAGAAAGACATATAAAAATTAAGTTAAATAGGTTATTTGACAACGTGAACCAGTCTGACTATTAACGGGATGGTTATAGATTCGACTCAGATTAATTAATTCATTTTATCGCTAGACAAAGCACGGTGTAGAGTACCGCCACTCAATCATGTTGCATGTCATAGCATGGCAATGTCTCAGAATTTGGACGGTGGGAGACGGAGTGCCTTAACCTTCTGTCGGCGTGAAGCTATAAATAAAATGTAATACTTGCAAAATATGGTAGTATCTGTGGATATAGTCATAACCTCAATACAATAGGATATTAATTTGCTATAAAATATTAACTTATTAAAATTAATTACAAAATTAAAGAACCATTGATTATATAAAATAATGTGAACATCAATTTTTATTGTATTTTATATATATATACTATAGATTTTATGTGATTAAAACGAATAGACAATTATTATTTATATTATAATATTTTTTTTACCTCATAAAAATAATTAAAGAATAAAAAATACTAACCATCTATATTAATATTTTATAATTATCAGCATAGACAAAATATCAATATGCGGTTTTTGACAAAAAAAATAATATTTGCAGTAATCAATTAAAGTTTTCCATAATAGATTATTATTTTCTATATAATCGAAAAAAAAAGGTTTTATCGAAAATCGACTAATATATTCAATAAATGATTATTAATGCATAATCGTCTACAGAATCGGTTACCGGCCGTACGAAAAATATCTACACATATAACATCTACTTTAATATATATATAAATATGTAATAATAATTAGGAATTATCCTTCACTCAAGCACCGATATGTCGAGATGGACTAATTTTTGTCTAACTAATACTAAGGACAATTTCAAAAGATTAAAATCTTTTTGCCATTTTTAATATATTTCTTTTATTTATTGATTCATTGAAATTCTTATTCAGTTATAACAAAAAATATTAGAATTATTACTTACACAATGAAAAAAATTATTTACTAGTTGCTTTGAAAATTATTAAAGTTAAAAATACAACATCCAGGCCAAAATATATCTGTTGTATGTTACAATGTTTATTTTACATAAACAATAATAGCTATGGAAACTACATTTAAACTGGAAATACATACAAAATATTCACTTACATACATATATATGTCGTATATGTATATTCAAATAATTTAAATCTTTGTCTAATGTCAAAATTGCTATATAATAATTTCTTAAAATTAACTTAATAAGAATACTTATATCATTTTCAAAGGAATGGCAAGGTTTTTTTAGGTTTCAGTTCAAGAAACCAATGTTTCTTAAGAATTATATAAAACAACCAAAAAAAGTTATAATCTGTATTATTTATTATAACTTATATAACTGTACTTTTAGCTATTTTCATGATTATATTAATAAATATAAATGAAGAGCTGCCACTACGTTTATAAGTTAGTAAAGCATAAAAACATATTTTTATGTAAAAATAAATGATTGTCAAAAATATTAAGTAAATAATATTAATTCCATATTTCATCAAATAATTAAAAAATGTATACATTTTAAAATTTTCTTAAGAAAAAAATGTTATTCCTTAAGATCAATTTTTTTATAATTTTCTAATAAAATGAATATAATGGCACTGAAAAAAAAAAATATGAAAAAAAAAATATAACTGATAATTATATTTGGTGTAAAGAATGTTCAAAAATATAATTAATTTTCATAAAAAAAATATAGAATATTGCTTTCATTTTAACTATTTCTAATTTGCATAAATCGATATGTTATTAAAAACTGTCATTACTCTTGAATAAGGAACGAAGTAATATCATCCAATAGATAATTTTTTTTTCTACGGACATGAAATGTAAAGAGAAATCGATATTGATATCGATGTTTTATAATAAAACATTTGAAACAATTCTATTTGGCAGTTTAACCTACATACCCTGGTATTGGGGGGACGATTCCCATTTTACTTCACTTACAGCCTTTCGAAACATTTTTTTGATATAATTTATTGTCCAATCCTCAAATACAATAAGGGTCCTCTTATTCTAATTGTATATCTTATACATATATAGTATATTGTAAACGAAATAATTGATTTTATATATACACATACAAAAATTATATATACACATACAAAAGGATAATACAAAAAAATATGTAAAAAAAATTGACTACAATCATAATATTGTATACGATATTAATATACAAATACAATATCCATCAACAATAAAAGGACCCAAACAAAGTTACCTTACACACTTTAAAATTTCAAAAACTCCTCTTTTTCGAAACCTATTTCTACTGTAGAAAAAACGCGCTGTAACGCGTGACACCTGGGTACACTTGCGGAATACACAAACTTTTCTTCTACAACGCGCCTATATCCGGGTACAATTGCGGAATACCCGAACCAGTTTCTCTGTACTGTAGCGGATCCGCGCGGAATTCCACGGACTTTAATGCCATATGTCCGTAAATTCTCGTAAATCTGTCAATGCAGGCGGACCGCTGCGACATGTGGCGGGCGTCGGCCGATAACATCTCTGTGTTAGTACATTCTGGACATTTGAATTTTTTTCGTGGCGTTACCTGAAAATACGAAATTAAATTGTGTTTATACTATTGTTATAATATACAGGGTGTTTATGTCAGCATCACTTTACATGAAGAGAGACATTTTCAAGACATTGCATTTTGAATGGTGGAACTCAACACCACGCTTTGCCTGTTTGTCTGTGCGTTTGTTCACGATAATTCCAGAAACGACTTAATTGTATTAAATGTTATTTAAAATTAACATAACTCATTAGATTCATCAGACCATTAGCCTTTAAAACAGATATGCTATCCAGTGTGTACGTCTCACTAATCCATATATAAGTATAATGAAGAATTTCTTCTATTTGCCTTCTACTTTGGTTGGTTAGGCAGCAACAAGCAACTTCAGGCTGTATCTCGCATAAAGCAAAGTAGGCTGAGGGAACCTAGTGAACATTGCGTGTCATGTGTGGAATTCAACGACATGTTTAGTCAACCTGAGTAGATGAAGGAAAGAAAAGATGAAAATGATATGGACAATCCAAATACAATAATGTCCTCGAGTGAGGATCGAATTCACAATCATCGCGTTTACAGTCTGTGCCGATTTATTATTGGTTTCCACAATCCGGCGGAGTAATAAAATAGTCAAGTTTTTTGTTCATCTTATAGAAAAAATTTATTTATTTCGTATTATAAAGAATATAGAAAAAAGCGGAAAGGCATGACAAACGAAATTGGTATACAAAGTTTCGCTACAATCGACAATTATAGCGGTAATTAGCTATTTTATTATTTTTTTTCCACAACCCTAGTGGTATGAAGTGCATACTTAGTTACAATTGAAAAGCAAAAAATGAAAACATTTTTTTAAATAAAAATTAGAACAGAACACTGTTCTGGAAAAAATATAAAGATGATATTTTTATTTGTTTCATATAACTTTAAAAAAAATATCCATTTCATCTCTATGTAATACAAAAAATAACATACCTTTATAGGTGGTTTTCTAGTAATATTAGCGACGAGGAAGTTCATAGCGATGTCTTCACAATTGAAATTGTCGTCGACCCACGTCCGAATCTCGGACGGCATTTTATACGTGTAGTACCAAGACCATATCTTATGATGAAACGCTGCACCCGTTAGAACCTGGAAATTTAGTTTCTTTTATCGAAAATGTGAAAAAAAAATTGTTTATTAAAAATAGTTTTTTATTATGCAGGCTTTTTAATATTTCTGTATCCCCATGCACGGCTCAGTTTTAAACACATTGCATGTTGACTGACGGAACTCAGCATCGCGCTTTGTCATGTTACCAGACCGGGGAAATGAAAGTAATTTAGGTCCTCGAAAGGAAATCGAACCCACAACCGTCGTGTTTATAGCCAAACGTTTTATTCTATTTGAGCTTTTAACGGACTATTAAATCCATAGGTATATTAACATTAAAAAAAATCAACATCCTCACCATGGATATCTGATTTGTCCACTCGCTGTGGTACTTCCACGAGCTAGTGACATTGTCCCACACGTGCAGACGCGACGGGAAGCCGACTATTCTGTCGGGGAATTCCCGCCACACGTCGAATCTGGAATGTATGTAAAGAAATATTTAAAGAATCTTCCTACGTTACCTTAAAGTTACTGTATAGTTATTGTAGTTCAGTGTTAGGTTATTTTTTTTTCTAGCAATATGAAGTCATACAAAACTTAGAGGTTATAGAATGAAAACGGCATCTCAAGATCGATTTCAGGCTTGGTAGCGATTTATAAATACGAGCCTTAAACAGTTATCGCGTGTTAATTAGCAGAATCTAAAGTTACAATAGTTTTAATTTGACTAAAACGATAATATTAAATGTGGCCAACTCCCATATAGTTTTAACCAACGATAATCGTATCACATGGATGACGTTACTTCACATTGTTATTTTTTTTAAACTACATGCAGATAAGGATAAAAAGTGTCCAGACACTCCATTCTCTACCTTACACAATTTCAGCCGTATTAAGAGGCGGAACTCAACACCACACTTTTTGAAGCATGACGAGGAAACGCCAAAGATTAATTTCCATTTATAAGTATCTAATCTACAGCCATCGCGTTTATTCTGCCAATTTAAATTATATACTTTAAAATATACGGTTTTTTCATTCTTTAGTTTAAATTAATTAATTTTTCTTTAGTTTAAATTTTACTAGCTAGTAATAGAAAAATGCAGCTCAGCAATAGTCTTAATGAATCGCCATTTGAAATAGCTTGCGTTAGCGAAAAATATTTAATTTTACTAATAAGTCACTTTAGTGAGATTACGGCACTTAAGATTTCTATTAGGTATATGAACCTATAATATCTAGATCATTCCGCATTTAATTAAGAAGATAGAAAGCGTGATGGCATATCACTTTACTTTCGTCTTTTCAGAAAAAAAATCGGACAAGCGTGAGTCGGGCTAGCTCATCATGGGTTCCGTTTTAAGGCTTTTAATGTCCTTTTTCAGGATTTAACCATAAATGTATTTTTCACAAATGTATTTCTTCCTGCACTAGTACAACCTGTAGACGCTAGCTGCCAAATTTTATAATTCTAGGTCAACCGTAAGTACTCTATTCATTTTGATTCTCTTAAAATTAAATCAAAAATCAAGTTAAGGTCCGCCATTTGACATGTAATACCTTCATAATTCGACGGAATATGGGGAACGGAGTGTCCTTAACACTGGGTTCCTTCCGCCTATTCAACTGTGAGGATACAGCGTAAAGCTGATTTACTTATTTCATTTATATAGATACGCGTATGTCTACTTAATATATAAACTAAACCAAATTCACGCTTTATCCCTAACGGGGTAGTCAGAGAGAACAGCGCCAAACGCTACGGTAATATATATATATATATATATATATATATATATATATATATATATATATATATAGAAAGTAATTTATCCTTATTAACGGAAACAATATCGGACATAAATAAATATTTTACAAAGTTTTTTTTATCCAAAATCTGTGTGTAAGAGATATTATTTAATGGGTATCCATTAAATAATATCTCTTACACACAAATGTTAAGGAAATTCGAATAAGTTTCTAAGACCTATCACAAAGCTTCTTATATAATCATTAAATGCAGTGTTGCTTCTATACAGTTTTCAATATATCAATAGAAAAAAAGATTTGAACACGCAACCACCACAAATTACACCCTAAACACACTCCATTCAAACACGGGACTATATGTGATAGAGAAAACCATTTATCTCTATCACATATCCACAAGTATTAAGCAAGAAAAGAAACACATTTCGTTCGGAGCTAAACGAAAAAACTTTTTCGATTTATCGAAACTAGGGTAAAAAATCGTCCTTTATCCATCTCCATAACGCACTGTCCATGCTCGGTGTGACCGATCCAACGATACGTTGATTCATCGGAGCGTGAACTACTGAGATATACTGTGTACGATCTCGATACGATCGTATCTAAAAAATGAATGTGGATTTTCTATATGGAAAAATATGTTTCGCTGCACTAATATTGTCGTAACAGAGTGGAAATTTTATGATTTTTCTTAATTTGATGAATTGGTGGAAGTTTCTGTTTTCGAAAGTTTGTTTGGTGATTAATGTGCGTTGGTCAACAACAAAAGAACAAACCAAAATGATGATATATATTATATACTAGGGGCACACTCGCAGCTGCGCCTGCGTACCATCTATAATATTTTTATTATCCTGCATTGATAACAAATTGATATAAAATAAGTTGTTCATGATTGAATATCATGAACCATTTATTTACATAATTCTGAGATAATGCAACCACTACGTTGCTGCTTGAGAGGATGTCGTCGGCGGTAAGGGCGCCCCCCGCGCGATTCGAACCTAGGCGTGCGGCCGTCCGCAAACGGAACATTAAGCATAGCACCTAAATTACATACTATAAAAGCCGAAGTATATCCTTATAGAAATTTCTTGATGATGGAATAACTTTCGCTCTTAAGTTTTAATATCCACATCAGTTAAAAATCGGTGATATATCACTTTGCAATTTTATTCTTTTTTGTCACAAAACACCTTATTGTGACTATATAAGAGATAAATATACGGTGTCGTGGATTTTATTTAAGACTAATAAAATAAAATATTTCCACCATATCATGTACTCACATAAATTAAGTAAATTTTGCAGCGCATGCACTTGAAGCAATTCCATGGCGTTAATTTTTATTGTAATTTTGTTATAAATAACGACTATTGACGCTGTATACGTTATATACAAAACAAAAAAAAAGTAAATCGTACTAGTAGATCTAAAGATTTAAGCGTTAAGACAAACACAAACTCATTCACTTTATTATATTAATAAAGAGTTTTGCATTTGTTGATTTTTCCAAACAACTGAACGAATTGACATAAAATTTATACGGGATCACTTATGAAACATGCCTTTCAAAAAAGAATCATAATATTCCATTTATAATTGGAACAATTATCACGAAACAAATATATAAAAAAAAACATACAGCCAAATTGACGACCTCCTCGATTTCCATGTCTGCTAAAAATACGTATTCTTGGTTTAGTTTCACTAATTTAGTCCCACTTAGCGAGACCAATAAAGTTCTAACTAATATGAAATTCAGAGTTGTATCAGTACATTAAAGTTACTTAAACGCAAATTGACCCTACTGAGGTCAATTTTATCTAATCTAATAAAAACTATGGACATCTACGTTTTCCATATACAATAAAACATTCAAACAAATATCAGACTGGCATCAAACAAAGCATTTTGAAAATAACGCAGATTTTATACAATACCATTTCAAATAAATGTTCATAGAGCTTACACGTAAAATATAGAGTCAGATACTAAACAGATTTTTATTGGCAAGTCGTAAATTTTCTATAAAACTACATACTTTCTTTCTGAATATTCTAGAATATATCTTTCCATTTGCCGCTTTACTAACCTTAACGTTACTTTATTTTCAATGCCATTAACTCTACGATTTATTTCGCGCAAAAAAAGTTTTACCGACCACAGTTTCAAAGAACATTAGTGTAGCAAATGTGTTCAAAGGAGGTCACGACAGACCCTTAGGGCTCAGTGTTACCAATAATAACCTCTAATCAAAAGTGTTAAAGTTCAAAGTCAATTATATATTTTTAAAACCATTTTGTCAAGGCACAGTATTAAGAATAGCCGTGATGTCGTGACAGAAAGTAGTATTTTAAAAAGTATTTTTCGATAAATGATTTTATTAATTTGTCGTTTATTGTGATTGATTTTTTTTATTTGTTTATATTTCAGTTCATTATAATGTTCACTAAACGCTTAAGTTGAGAAATACCATTCTCAGCTGAGAATCGAATTCACGGCAGCGTCTGACGACATGACGATTGAACGTGCACCGTCGGAATGTAATAATAAAATATGGTTTCTGTTGTTTAATTAGACAACTAAAAATTGCGGGATGAAGATATTTTCAAAGATCTATTTGTCTAGCGACAAAAAATCAGTTTTATGATGTATCCTGCACATAGCAGGATAGAAGAGGAAATCTAGGGTTTTGGCTCGTTTACCTCTCGCAGTTTTGCTATAAATTCAATTGTTTGTTACCGTAATCGGACATAAAAGTCGCCATGTGACGTCACGCAACGAAAGGCAAGGGGCAAAAATTAAAAAAAGCGGCGAATCTTTACAACATTTTAGCTTTGAAAATCCTGACTCGATTTGGATAAAACAAAAACTACTATTATTTGCCCGAATACGCGAGTTAAATGCAGATAACTGCTATAGTCAAATTTTGATGTATTGATGTCACATTAACATTACATTTGAGAAATAATTCAACAGTTAATATTTAAACCGGCTACTGATTATTATTTTTGGCACAACCTTTTTAAGATTGGACGGTGAAAGTTGAAATTAAATTCTTCGAAGAAGTACTTTATGTTAAAATCTATCTTTACACTTTAATCCTACAAGCATTTAAAAAATATATATAAAATCAACTATCTATACTTATAATAAAATCGTACGGATCGAACAGAAAAAAAACTACCATTTATAAAATTTTTGTCTGTTTATCTGTTCACGCTTATCACAATAACGGCTAAACCGATTTAATTCCAGTTTCATATAGTATTTCGGCAAGCGTCCCTAAACACTGGTGGTGGTGTTTGGTGTATTTCAATCGGTTTATAAATTTAAAAGTTATACCATTTTAAAGAATGTTGTTCAACAATAGTTGCTATACTATTGTTTCTTGAATTATATAGTATAGATATCGTTTTTTAAAATAATATTATTATTAGAAAATCAAAGTAATGTAAATTAATAATTATGTAGATCAAACAGCCGAAGCCACAAGCAGGTCGCTAGTAACTAATAAAATAAATACATCATAAATATTATTAGTCATATTGACACCATTTTAGCAAAACGCGCTTAATTAAATACGATGGTTATTCCTTCAATTTTTTTTCTAGAGCAGGTAAACGTCTATAAATATACGAGCATAAAAGAAATTTAGTTCCTGTGTCTTATTAAACAAAAGTTTGCATTGAAACAGCCACTCGGCATACACAAAAAAAAAACCCAAAGAAAAAAAATCATAATACATTTCAAAGTACGACCATCGTTTGTAATTAGATTTACCCTCCTAACTGTGTCACGATGACGTAGTTCGTTATAATAAATCTATAGAAACAACAAAATTTTAATGAATAGAAAAACATATAACACAGTATTAATTGAGTAAACTGACACGGATCTGTTTGGATTTTTGTTTGATTTATGTACACTATTTTATTAAAAAGTATATACTACATATTAGTACATCATATTGAAAAAAATATATAAAATTTATTTTATGAGAGCGGGCAAATGGGAATAAGTTATTCTTTCAAATGCGTATAGCATCAACATCTATCGAGTTTATAATCAGACACTACTCCCTCTGTGCCACAATGACCTGATTAATTAGTTTTTTCAGCTTCACGCTGTATCCCGCACGTAGCAGGATATGCAGAGGAAACCCAGTGTTAAAATACTCTATTACCCCACTCTCTGCCGCTCGAGTGGAGGAACTCACGGTTTCGATTTTATTGCCCCGAGTTAGAATCGAACCCACGACCGTCGCGTCTAGTCACACGCTTGTACCATTCACCACGACGGCCTCTATTAGTTATTAAATATATAGTTCAGTGAATAACCAAATCTCGCCAAATAATATTTTTTATGATAGTTTCGTAAAAATCTTTCTACAGAGGCGCTAACAAGAAAAGTTTGCCTGTAACAAGCGTATAAAAAATTTCACGTTGCGCGAATGTACCGTACTGCTGAATTAGGTAGGGAGCTTAGACGAAATCTAAGAGATAAAGATTTTAATTAAAAGAAGTTATCAATTTTTACAAATTTTCATTTAACTTGCAATGGTTACACCAGAAAATTATTAAAATATTTGAACGTAGCGGGATTTGAACTCGCGCCTCAAATCGTATTCTGTTACGACCAATTTTTTATACATTTTATAAAAAAGTATTTTTATTTAGTAAGTGTGGAATGACATCTTAAAAATGATGAAATCGAGTAATGGTTACCTTCTATATACAATGTGGCAGACAGGCTGAAATGGCCGAGATTTTTATTTTTTATATGAAAATTCCAAAAACAGTTTCTCAGCACATTTCAAATCAATAATCTTATACGCATATATATCAATAATTTCTAGCAATAATTTTACTCAGTTCAACCGCTATAGCGTGACTGGCAAACATTTAACTAAATACATATTTTTATTTTTATTAGCTTTTTTAACTACTTCTACAGAACGGTACGGGCTATTTAAAATTTATGATTTAATTTTTTAAACGAATAGGACTAGGATCGAAAGATTTTTTTTATATTTACTATTTTCAGCATTTTACCTGGAAAAAAAAACAATAATTGATTCACTAAATTACGCTCACTTATAGTTATTTCTCTCACTTATAGGTTACGGTACCTAACGCCGCACTCTTTAAAAAAAATAAAACTGCTATATCATAAACACATTGTTTTCCCCGAATAGAATTCGAATAGACAACAATTGCGTTCAGAAATCTAACTTATTTCACTATACATTCCAGAACAATTCACAAAAACCTATCCACAAGTAAATTTCTCTTGTGATTTATAACGTCTGTAACAAAGTATAATTGCGAGATAGAAACCAATTAATAATATGAGATACGTATATAAATTAAAGGATATTAAGCGGTTCATCAGAACGTTGGACTGTGTAATTAGAGTATCGTGTAACTCTAAATTCTAATAAAGATATTGTGATTTTGATAAATTATTTTCTACTTACAAACTGTTACTGAATTTCAGCTTAGAAGGCACTGTGACAACGGTTGTGGGCTTGACACACTCTAGTCAGGTAATAAGTAAGACAAAACGCTGCGTTGATCACCGCCACTAAAACGCAATGTTTCGCAATATTGTCCGAATGCTGGAAAACGCATGAAGCTGTGACAGTGACGTTCAATGTTGCGCGGAAAATAATTAGCATTAGAATATCGATAGTATCCATATACCTTATTCAATAATTCATATAAATATATTTTATTTCATATAAATTACTCTTTTGACTATTAATCACTTATTATTTATACAAAACTTATTAAATTATTAATATAAACGACTCAAGTATAATTTAAGGAGTTTCCTAATCTGTATTTGAATTCAAAACCAATGCATTCAGCGAATCGTACGTTGACTTTGCGACTATTTTGTTGCATGTGCTACGAATATTACATAGGCATATATATTTGGGCTTTCAGAGCTTTAGACAAACAGACATCTCCACGTTACATACGCACTTAAACTAAAGTGTAAGTAGACGGTAGACAGGGGGTAAGTCAAGAACTACTTACAACGTTTCAGCTAATTACAAAACTGTAAAGGAAATTTTAGTACCTACAATTGTAACATGCACTAAGTTGAAATAAGTTAAGTTGAATTTTCATAATATAGAAAATTAACACGCAAATAAAAATAAGAAGACAAAAATTATTATGGGTATTTTTATATTTGAACATATTATCTACTTTTACTGGTCTCGTTTAGTCAATAAATACTAATTGTATCTAAAATTGACGTAGAATGGAGGGTGGAGTGTGTTGACACTCATATCAGGATAATTCATAAAAGGATAAAACACTTGAATATCAATTAAAATTAATTTTATATATATACGGAGTGAGCTATCAAGTGATATCATCACGCACTCTGTCAATTAGCAATATTACAACGCTTTTGATTTTGTAATTTCTCAATTCCCATACAGTTGCAGCAATTATGAGTCAAGTTTTATTTATTTTATATACATATACTTTATTGCACATAATTACAAAAATGTTTGTAATAAAAATGTTTTACAACGAAAACGTAGAAATAAATATTCAAATAAACAGAATGTTTTTTTTTTATTTTTTAGTTTCACGCTGTATCCCGTAAGCAGAGGGAAACTGAAAATCTATTAAGACACTTTTTTGTCGCACTTACCGCCGAATTCTGAGGGCATTGCATTGGCATTGTTAAGTAGACGAACTAACTAGTAAATAGTAGAACTCAACGTAGTTAATTTTTGATAAATGGATTGTATATGTCTTTGTCTAACACATAATAACTTTTAATTGGATCTAGTAGTTCCTCAGATTAGTACAATCAACCAAAGATACACGAGTTAATAATATTTTGGTATATATATAAACATTTAGACCATGACAGCGTAATAATATATTTATTATTACTATATTTTTTTAAATTAATTTCGAGTATAATGATAAAAGCGTAGTAAACAGTTAAAACTTCCAAACTAAGATTCAATTTTTGATAACTTTGTTTGGACATAAACTTAATAAAGTAAAGATAAATTGTTTTATATATTTTTATATTTCGCACATTGTAGAGCCTATAGAAAATCGACAATTGCACGTATTTTAATAATTGGTTATTATTATTCAACAAGACGATATTAACATACGCACCCTTAACGTCTGAATGGTAGGCTGTATTAATTCACTTCGTTTGGTCTATAAGAAGTCAGAAAGAGAACATAAAAATAATTCAAATATAATCATATCCCCAAGTTGGAAACTAACCCACAACCGTCACGTTGCAATCAAACACTCTCCCCCTGCACCACGACGGCCTCCAGAAATCTATACACAGCGCACAAATGCACATAAACAAAAATATACTACTAGAAGAAAGTAGTACCTAGTAAAAACGAAAAAAAAAGCAATTTCAAAACGAAATCACACAACAATACAGCAGCATTGGGAAAGATTAATTAAAAATGACACGGACTCACCCAAATTCCAACTCATCGGGCGTCAACATGACGATGTCATCATCAATCGTCAGCTGGCATTCCGTTTCGATGTCGTCGTAGGGGAAAAATCTGTTCGACAATTTGTTCTCTTTGGTCTGTATCACTTTCAACGGCTTATTTACGACTGGCCATTCTGATGCTAGGAAAAAAGGATATATTTATTAGAACAATAAAAAGGAAAATAGTTATTTTCATTTTTGAATGTTAAATTTGAAGTTTTTTTTTCAGTTCACTGTGTATCCAGGGTACGTAGGGGGGTAGGCAGAGGGAACCTAGCTCTGGAAACGCTCCGTTCCTCACTTTCTGCCCAATTTTCGAGGCATTGTTGAGTGACGGAAAACACCGCGCTTTGTCTTGTCACCAGAGCGAAGAAATACAATTGTCCAATTATCATAAAATTATCCCAAATATAGTTGGTTTGATCCTCAATCGAGGGAATGATACACTTAAAATATTATTATTTACCGCGCTGGTACTTGGTAGCACAAAGATCGGCCACTCAAAAGACAGCGTTTCGAGTTCAAAAAATACGAGCAGAATGAAGTGTCATGACACTTGAATGTCTCGGCTTATCCGTGAAAAAAAGGGAAAGTAAAAAAAAATATCATAAATAAAAGCATCACACAGTCATATATACATGTCATATCTCGGATTCTCTTTATCTACCTCGCCTAATGCGGGATATTTACCAAGACAAAATGGATAGCCATTTTTCATTCCCATATCGTTTTATGTATTTCCATAATTTGACTTACAAATATTTAAACATATAAACGTCAAGATATTTATATTCTATTAATAATTATTAAATACTTTATTGACAGTTTTTAAGTAGTACATTCATTCTTTTACTTTGCTCGGGTAATACAGAAAATTTTACCAATAAACCTTTTTTAATTCGTAAAGCCAAATATTGAGAGACATTGAATAAAATGTATAGCAATCATATAAATAATATTATCACGCAATTTTCTTGAATGATATTCTGTATTGTAAAACTATAATCAAATTAAATAATTACCACAAACTTTCATTAGATATGTGACAGGATGCAGTTAAAAAAAAACTTTATTTTGTTCTTTTCATTTCTTCCCTCAATTCAAATTCTAATAGTTTACGTTATACTGATATAATTGGGTTAAGAAAATCATAAAAATAATAAATAATTATATAATAATGCGTGCGAACAGACAAATGAGTCTCGCTTTTTTATTATTTTTTCCATACGGAACCCTAAAAGTATTTTTCACTTACTATACGTTTATGGAAACTAAACTGTTCATGTCATTTAAGTCACATATGAGTGGAATGTGTGCATTCGTTTGTTGCAAAAAAACTTTATATTTAAATGTCATTGGAAAATGAACCTTAACACCATGGAATAAAATCATTTTAACTCGACATTGTCGTGGTAATTTCACTCTCGGAACGATATTAACAGTTGCATGTATAAATGAACGGATTAATTGTGTTTGTTCACTGCAATTGAGTATTAATTAACTTATTATAAACAAGTGTTGTACAAAAAGCCGTCGTGGCGCATTAGCTCAGCGTTTATAAACTATGACCGTGGGTTCGATTACCACTCGAGGGAATGCACTATTAACATTTCCTCACTTCAATAACGTGACAAAGCGTGGCGGTGAGTACCCGACGCCAACCAACACGCAATTTTTCGAACGAACAAGCGAACGAAGTGTCTTAACACTATTTTTAATAACTTTAGTTTATTGCTCAATCAGATATTTTCTAGCGGTCGTCTGTTGTTTTTATTATGAAAATTTTATCTCGGAATGAGAAAATTTGAAAATGTTATAACCTTTGTCCTTTTGATACGCGAACGGTTTGGACTTTCAAATGTTATTGTTGGTGTTGTATATTTGTCTATATTTGTGCCACTTTGTTTTAATAGAAGAACATAGTGAAATATGTTCCATAAGATATTAATGTATGACATTTATAGTGAAAGAGAATGCTTAAGTAATTTGATTTCTTATTTAGAAAAACACGTATAAAAACTTCTATCCTAAGTGTGGAATAAGACTTTAAAAATGTTAAAAATTGTTTTATTTTATTGTTGAAATGAATGACGGAGATTTTTTAATGATTAATAAAAGTACCCTCATAAAATATCCTATTAATAATACAGAAAAGTAAAGAAAGGTCATGAACAAAGATTGCAATTTACCCAGAATATACGAAGTTGTTAATGGCTGTGGAGGAAGCAAAATACGCTCTGATCCCCATTCCCAACCCAGCCACAGATAATGTCTACAGATAAAAAAAATAACGCATAGGCACAACGAATGAATGGTTTTGTTCAAATTTTATAAAAACAAAAAGTATTCATGTGATACAGGATTAAAACGTTTATTCAAAAGAATTCAAATAACATTTAAATTACAGGCTTTGCATTTTTTCCATATTCATATTCGTGACAATTGTGACGACTTGAGTATTAGTATTTTCCACGTATGCAATCGAACAATTATTACTTATTTGGATAAAACATTTGATTTTTATCTTTTCTTAAGCTTCTCGCTGTATCTCGCACATAGCAGGGTAGGCAGAGGGAACCTGGGAACCTAGTGTTGTAACACTCCGTTCCCATTAAGATACTTCCGTTCCACATTTTCCGCTGAATTCTGAATTATGGATGGGCAGGGCTCAACGCTGCGCTTTGCCTTAACACAACGAGGAAATGAAAATATTAAATATATATAATTTACTCGAAAAAGAATTTTAAATTCAATATTATATTTAAGTATGCCTATAGTATCTTAATATAAAAAATAACAACGGTTATGTAAGACACTTAATCGAAATCGTTAAATATAACGCGATAAAAAATAGAATATAAACAAACTTCTAATTATTTATAATAGTTTAATCTGGTAAAGATAATAACGTCACGTTGACATAAAATTGCGATTAATATTTTCATACAATGTTCTTTACTTGGATAATATAGGATTGAGTTAACACGTATATAGTACACGCAATATTCTAAAATAACGGAAAGTGAGAAAAGGAGACTCAACACTAGTCTCTCTTTATTAATTCCGCAAAAATGGTATGATTTTTGTAGGTTCATGCTGTATTCCGCACATAACAGAGTAGGCAGAGGGTACTTTTCCATTTTCTTCTCCAATATCCGCCAAATTCTCGAGACTATTGAGTGCTGAGTAGCGAAACTCAACGCTGCGCTATATCTATATCTTGTTATCATAAAAATAATACATTACTTCTAGTGATAATTAAACCCACAAACGTTTAAATCTGACTAAATATTTCAGGTATTCCCCGAATATTGTTTTTAAATAGTGTATTATTAAACTTATATTTACAGTATGTATATACATATAATAAATATGTAAGAACCCTTTTATGTATATATACCATTTATTTTATTTAAATATGTACTCAGAAGATTGAAAAACGTCCTAGTTGACAGTAAAGATTTTTTTTATAAATTATTAAATTATAAGCATTTAGGTCAGAGCCATTAAAAAAAACTAACATCAATTTAGTCAGAAGTCCAGGACCATCATGTATATTTTTCTATATATTCATATTACCGTTACATGTAACTAATTACCGCAAATTAAAATGATGAAGATTATAAATACTTTAGGTATTTATGTAATTTTCCCGTACAAAAACACAATTGTTTTAACGATCCTATTTTCAATTATTTGTTATCTAATGTTGATATTACATTATCTATATATAATATTAGCTAAACAGATTACAAAATTAGGTATGCAAAATGATTATAGCTAAAAACGTTTGTTTGTTTAGCTTCACATTGACCAAAGCATACAGAATGGTAGCGAAGAAGCATAATGTTGAGACACTCCGTTCCCAATTTTCGCGGAACTTACGCTGGGTTTTGTTTTATACCCAGAGCGAGGAAATGATAATACCTCATTCTCAGAAGTGAGAATTGAATTCATGACATTCGGACGGGCCACTGCACCACGACAGATTCTGGATATGCTATTTTAAATCGAGTTCAAAATGTCTCCATTTACGTTCTTTGACCAAAACATATTTTCATCAATATTATCCCATATATCTTTAACTACTAAACCAATTTTGTTCAAATCTAGAGAGCTTAAATGAGCTTATAATAAGCTCATTTAAGCTCTCTAGATTTTTTTCGTCACTCAAATACATGTATGGAGTGCTATCCTTAACAATTTTATTGTTTAAAATCATACTATATCATTTGGTAGCAGTTCACAAAATACTAGATGTATTTCATATTTTACACAAATTTCAACTATACAGTAAAATGACTGTTACGAAATTATAAGGATTGAGTTGTTTGCCATTTTACTACGGAACCCTAGAAAATAGCTTGTCTATCTAAAACTCATAAGCAACGTAATTAAAAGTAATATAAATTTGTGTTTCAAACAAAAAATCAACATACCGGCAAAGTACTAACACCGACTAAGGGAGAAATTGTAACATTGTAGGGAAGAAGAAAACTTTTACGAATTTGTATTGTTGTTGTTTTTTGTTCTTTACGGGCATGTTTTATATAATAAATATGAATATATACATGCACGAATAGATTTTTCAAACTATATATTGAAGAAGTTTTATTTAAATATCTTTGAACTTATACCTTTTTACTATAGGATAAAACTTTTGTTACTAACTGACAGACAACACAGCGCAACTATACAGAAAACTGAAATTTGTCATATACATTCTTTGAAGAGTATGACGGAGTACTAAGAGAGTTAGAGATTGCCCAAAACTCGTATGCAAACGGAAATAGGCAAAATTTTGCGTTTTACTTCAAAAAGACCACGTAAACGAGGAGCCTAGTAATAAACATATAGTATATAAACACACTCGTATATTACGGTCTTTGTTGTATACATTTTCCCCAGTTTTATTAGGGTCACCTCTGTCTATCCAAAATTGCTATAGGTTTCCATCAAATTTGCTATCTGACCTCTAAAGCTTATCTAGTGGGTCGTGTGTAACCTTACATACAAATCCATGTATATATATCCGTATATCTCGTTTGTTACATTCAAATTGTACAAAATTCTCCTTTAATATTTTTTTTTGCCTCGCGCTGTGTTCCGCAAATAGAAAGGTAGCTCTACTCGTCGCATGGTGGAACTCGACGCCAGCTTTATCTTGTTACCAGAGGGACGAAACTAAAAAATATATATTCCCCGACTGTGAATCGAACCCACAATCTGTTTCAAGTTACTTATTATGTTATTTTCGTATGCAGACAACAAACCTAATTAAACTAAACCACTGTCACACACAATGTCCACTTTACGCTCATTTTGGAAACATTAGACTGGATGGCAAATTTTGACATCGCGCTTTACCTAAAGAAGTTACTACTACAAAAGGTAAATATACAATATACTAGCTTCCACTTGTGACCTATCCATGTCAATCGTCAAATGGAAATAACTAAGAAACATGACATAATATTTCGAGTACTTGGAATGTGTCATGTGACTGAGTATGACACATGACACATTCTAAATATTCCAAATATTTGTAAAGTCGACACAACCAACGTGATTTATTATAGAATATACTCTACCTCAACAAATAAGCAACTTATCTAATAGCAAAAGAACGTTTCAATTCGAACTATCAGATACTACCAAAGAACCTCTCAGCTTAACAATATTAGAATATAATATTTATACAAATATTCCCTTAAGTAGGGAAGTAAGGATTCGAATACCTACCCCAAATGTGCCACTAGATACAACGCCAAATTCTTCTGGTTCAAAACACAAAAACTTCTAAATTTGACCATCCATGTCAACACAACCGACGAAATTGGGGCCATTGTTAAAACAATCGCAATAACACATATGGCGAACTGGGTTCCGTGTATTGGATTGGATCTATATTGTGTTTGAGTTGAGTCGCAAAATGTTAAGGTTTACTCAAATGATATTTGGAAAATGGCAACCATTGATGTATTGATTTTTTTGGCAACGATTTTGTTATAATGTAATTTTCATATATATTTATCGTCGGTTAAATAGGAAAATGGAAACATTATTGAAAAAATCAAAATCAGCTTCACGCTGTATCCCGCACACAGCAGGGTAGACAGAGGAAACCTAGTGTT
>DWAN01000404.1:0-24548 GCA_018230445.1 Heliconius hewitsoni | reverse complement strand
GCGTTGAGTTCTGCCACTTAACACGCAATGCCTCCAGAATTCGGCAGAAAGTGGGTAACGGAGTGCCTTACACTAGGTTCCCTCTGCCTACCCTGCTGTGTGCGGGATACAGCGTGAAGGTGAACAAAGTAAATATATATAAAGAAATACGTTGTCCACTTCAAATATTATCCGTGACCAAATTGAAACACAAAAAAAATTTTTGTTCAATATAATATTCCAAAACATTTCCTTAAATAGCATATAATAGTTACGCGAGGGTAAATAAGCCCAAAAAGACCACGAATAGCCGGATAAGAAAAAAAAAGAGTTCCGAAAATTATGTAGTTTCGTTCTCTATCCTTTCTCGTTTAACCGCATCACGTTCTCGTAAAGGTTCTTTTTAGAAAGTTGGTCGGAGGCCAATTAAGCCAACAGGCGCCGACGTCCGCCCTTCTTCCTGCGTTCGCCACCGTTAAATCGTTCTGCAAGGCTTTGTGGCTAAGCTAGTTAAGGCTCATCTTTTGCAGGAGTTAATGTGTAGAGATGATGCAAGATTTGGACATTTTTTTATTATAAATTTGGCTAACGTATCCGTTGTTTTTTTTGCATAAAAATTGTAAAATGATTTATAGACCTAGCCTAGTTCATCTAATAAAAATCTTGCGGCTATAATGTGACAGTAGTAGGTTCAAGGTCGACACTCAATGCGTCCATGATTTGCTGGACAGTAAGGAACGGAAGTATCTTAATGGTAATGAAGTGTTGTAGTGCATCAAGTTCCCACGTTTTCTCTGCCTATCGTGCTATGTGCGGGATGCAGTGTGAATATACAAAAAAAAACTAAACAATTTTTCTGCCAGACTTTGTAATTAAGGTAGTAAAAGAATATTTTAAGGACGAAGGTTAATAGATGATGCAAAATTTGGATACATTTTTTTAAATTTATATTATAAATTTACTTAACATACATATTGCTTTGTAATCCAAATTATTAAATAATGATATAATCAATAAATATATCATTAATTGAATATCTTTTGTAGTTACCATTCCATACATAGAGTATGTGTTAGTTTGTTTTGAATGAGAAATATTATTTTATTATGCTTATATCGCTTTAGGCATTACTTTTAATCTAATTATACAAAGTTTTATGTCAGTATTATTCAGTTTAATTCTTTATACAATTACTGCTGCAAAACTCGCTTAGTTGTTGAAAATTAAATGCTAATAAGGTAAAATGATTCTTGTTGTTGTAATATAAGAAATAAAATAAAGCATTCATATATTGCTATAAGCGCTGATTTTACAACTCTCTACCGTTGCTTAAAAATTAAAAAAATAATGTTGTACACGCAATTTAAAATGTGCGTATCCGAGTGCTTAAAAGTTAACGTTGTTCAATATAATCAAGTTTAACTTTTATTGGCATATCATAAGCTGTTGTATTGGGATTAAACCTTGTTAGCATGTTTACTTGAGGCCAGTCGTGGCGCAGCAGCGTGTGACTGTAAGCGCAACAAGTTGTAACTTCGATATCCACTCAAGGAAATGAAATATTTAATATTTTTTCTTCGCTCTGATGTCTAGGTAAAGCGCAGCGTTGAGTTCCTCCACTCAACACACAATATCCCGAAATATCTCGAACTTGGCGCAAAATAGAGAAAAAAGTATCTTAACACTAGGTTCCCTCTGCCGACCCTGTTACATAAATTACATATTAATAACATATTTGTTATACACTTAAGACTACTTGTGAATGATATTATTGAACGAATTATTGAGGCTTAAAGGAATTATTATCTAGAACTGACGAAACCTAATTCCTTGATTTACGATTTACATCCATTACAGCATAAAAAATTCGGGGAAGTATTGGGATAATAATAATAGGTTGAACCTATTTGGCAATAGAATGTATCGTAACGGTCGTAATTTATTTGGGTGAGGAAAGGGAGGCGAAGGAGACCAGGCTACGCAGTGCAGCAGCCGAGCAGGATCGCAATGCGTCGGGCAAGGCGGCGCCGGCCACTTGGCACTGCTCTCGGTCAACGTCCCCGCTACCATAAAAGCCTCCGAAAGCTTGAGCCAAAACAATTTTACCAAATTCCTTGCCAGTGCCCCAATACGCACGACTTTACGATCTTCTTTTGCTCTTATTTGACACTTGTTTATTTAATAAAGACCCGTTGATTGTGATATTTTGATGGTATTCGCTTGTGAGGCGCCTCGGTATTTGTTACAATGCCAGATTTACAACGAAAAGGTTATCTAATTTAAATATATTTCAAAATATATATGTATATATGTTATTTCATTTAATGTCTATGATTTTTTTAAGTGTGGTTATGTTATAGGAATATATATTTTTCTAAATAATCTTAAACTTTAAATGTTATTGAATATTTATTCGATTAAAAAACAATTACAACTAAATTAATAATTTGAATTATATTTTAAAAGTAATTTAATTATTAACAAAACTAATTTATCTATGGTTAAGTATTTGAAGCTTTTTTTACTAATTGATGATTAAGTTAACATTTTAAAAGTAAAAAAAATAAATAATAAATGTTTTTAATTTTGTTAAAAGGATAAATAAAAGAAAAAAAATAAAGAAATATAAGTTTATTATCACAATTCATAAATAGGTATCTAAATTCAATTCTAGTGCTTAAATCTAAAATATAAATTAATATTTTAATCTAAACGAGACAAGAGATTCCTCATGAGGACACACTTCTGTCTTGTTATCGATGTTTGTACAAATGTTCTAAAATGTATGAATAATTTCGTCCTTCTAATGTAAACGGATGTGAAGTATGAATTTTCAAAAGAATTTTAGGTAAAACCGTATCAAAATGGCACAGTCGTGAGGAACTGTTCGTGACTTATGTATTACGATTAAACATAAGCTTGTCGCATATTTATATGTATATCGTCTACTTATTTCAAAATACTGATTTGTATGAGGAAATTGTTAGGAAATATTTTCATGTTCACTTTGAGCGGCAATTTTTCTAGTTGACCTTTTCCAGCACCCATTTTCCGGAGTAAGGAGTCTCTAACCTCTTCAGTTTGGGACGGAAACCGTTCTCGTCGGCGGTGTAGTCGACTCTGTACATAAAGCCATCAGGGCCTATGTATTCGTAAAAACCTTTTGAAGCTATTCCCTCATCGATTGTATTTGCGTTCTTCAATACGGCGTTTTCCTTTGCACGAATTTTGTTTTCGGTTTCGAAACTGGAACAAAACGAATGTTTTTCAATTTAGTTTTTATCTTAATTCAAATTTTATACCAGTTAATTATTTTATTAAGTAGCTCATTATGCAAATTAAGGTTATATGTCACGTATTCAAATGTGATGAACTTTGACCACAACACTACGCGTATCTGTATACGTCATACAGTTGTGACCCAATTTTTTAATCAGATTTAAGATCATAAACATTCATTAAATGAATTGATTGTTGTATTTTATTGGTTTTCCTGTCATTATATAATATGAATTCGACGATTATTCAATTAATTAAAAAAAATATAAAGCAGGTTTATAGGTTAGGTATATAGGTTTATAGTTTTGATTATGTACTATTTTATTTTATTTATATATGTATATATATATATATATATATATATATATTATACATTTATTGTAAATATTATGGAATTTCCGTTTACATTTATTTATTTTCAACTTTAAATACTCATAACTGAATTGAATGATTGATAGGAATGTTGATCGTTGATTAATCAGGAAGTTTGTAATTTGCTGTCGTCCTTGAGAGACAACTGTCATTATTTAAAGTCTCTTCTGCCTTACTTAAATCATTAATTTTATCTAACTGCCAAATTCTACCAGAAGAATTAGCATAACGACTCTTCTCAGCTATCTTATATGCAAATATTTCAATAAGTTCTGTTCAGATATGCAAGGTCGATATTGTTCAGACGGCGACAAATCATATATATATATATATATATAAATATTTTTGGCGCCAAAGATTATATTCATATTTCATAATAGTCATAAAGAAATAGGAGATTTAAGTTCATCGAATTATTTATAAATATATATCAAAACTGACATTGATTTGAATTATTTCATATGTATGTATTAACACGTAAATCAATTATTATGTAAGATAAATATCATGCAATATTTAAAAATATGATTTTTTTGTTTAATATAAAAAAAATTGTACCTAGGTCACACGTAATTTATTTAAAATTATAGGTTAATTAAAAAATAATATGTTTTTAGCTTCACGCTGTATCCCACACACACCAGGGTAGGCAGAGGGAACCTGGGAGCATAATATTATAATATTCTGTTCCTTTTTAGGCAATTCCATTTCTCACTTTCCACCGAATTCTGAAGAAATTGCGTGTTGAGAGAAATTAAAATAAAAAATCCGAGTCAATCTACAACAATTGCGTTTACAGTTTAACCCATGTACCACTGCGCCATGACACCCTCAAAGTATATTACTATTTAATACTCACACAAAATCATATTTGTCCTCGTTGTAGTTGTGCTTTTGATTAAGAATCTTGATACCATTATTTTTGTAATATCCATCTTTGTAGTAAGGATTGTATTCTTGGGGAGGCTGCTTCACAAGCCTGTAAACGTCTTGAGAGGCTGACTCTTCGTAGGGCTCGTACTCGTGCGCATACGGTCCATACCCTCCGTCGTAGGGGTTGTCTAGGTGGATGTATGGATTTGGTATGTGTATGTATTTGCCTTCGTCTGATGGTATGTACCTGGGAGAAAAGTTTTCATTTAGTTAATTTCAAAAAATGTTTAGTATTTTAGTCTGTTTGTCCGTAAAGGTCGACACTAATAACCGTATCAATGTTTCGTAAGCAGCATATAAGCTAGCTCAATTTGATGGTTTAATAGGACTTTTAGAATTTTTTTTTCAAACAAAATATGTTATAATTTTTCATGTTTTTACGATTTTATCAAATTCAAATATTTCATAGTAGTAGTACTCACTGATAAAATAAAATAAAATATTGAATGAAAAGTTATGCCAGGCTGCAAAGTATAATTCTTTAATACATTATTTACTCAGTTTCTTCTATTATTCCATAGAACTTTATTGACTCGAGGGAATATTGCTAAAGTAACAACGTTCTAAGCTTATTTTTATTTTAAAATCTTGCTTTTAGATGGAATTGAATAATTAAGTATTTTTTAGATTATTTTTACCTATATATTCGCATTTTTTGAACGTACAATAATGAATAAAATTTTATTTCAGTATAATATAAAAATATTATAATAAGTTCTAAGCTAATTCCGATAAAAAAGCTTTTCAGTATATTCGCAATATACACAAGTACTCATAAGTTCGTTTAATACAAACAGCCTGTAAGATATATTACGTTTTGTCTAGTTATTAATATCTAAGTTTCTAGGAAGTTTATTATAAAATACCTATACAGGTGACATTTACTTACTTGCCATCATCGCCATATTTATATGGATTCCATCGGCCGTCTTCTATAGGTGAGGCGAGGGCTGCGCAAACGCAGAATGCAACTACAAACTGTAAACAAAAACATTATTTATTTATTTAATTGCATAAGTTAATAATTTATAAAGAAGTGTAATTCCTTTTATGAATATTTAAACGTATTAAATAAATTTTTACTTTACAAAAAAAATTTTTTGGGAAATATTTTTAAATTATATATTAAAATAAATTATTTAATTTTTTAATTTAGATTATAAATAAAAAAAATATTTATATACCGCAAAGCTGTTCATCCTGAATGCACTACTTTATATTGCTCCAGATAGTAAAACACTACGTATTACTCGTACGTCACTACACTGCAACAGATCACTATGCGGAAATTTATCCACTAACCCGTGTACACTCCTTAGAGACTATCAAAACAATATGTTGATTTCGAAATCGACGCTTCGCTTTTATACATTTGCTACATCAGCTCATCTCTTTGCGGGAACTTATTCACGCACACGTATCATCTCCGTCGTATGTACACAGACACGCACACACTAATACATCTGATTTTTTACATATAACTTTTTTAATAAGGTGTTATGATTTTTGGCCGTGGGGGTGTGGTTTCCCACCACACATTCTTTCTTATTTACGACTGTCTTATACATATATTGTTATTTTTGGAGACGCAAGTACGTCCTTTCTTTCAGTTTTTTTTTTATTATTTATAGTTTACTGTATATGTTTTTACGGAAAAATGTATTATGTTTACATTTTATGGTGGTTTCTGTTTTTGGAATTTGAGTAAATACGTACTGAGATAATATCAATGATATTATAGGGAATTTTTTTATTTCGTATTTTTTTCTAATAATGTAAATAATTAGCACAATTCCTTTTTATTATGAACAATTAAAAGATATTTAGCTAATACATACATATGAAGAATATAAAAAGTTAATAGCTCTGAAATTCCTAATAGTACCCCACTTCCGGTATCTGTGGCGTCAAGATGTTTATCACATAGTTATCTTAATTTTTGTAGTTATCAATTAAGTAAGTATATTATAATTGCAAATTAAGTTTTCAAAAGAAATGATACATTTATATTCTAGATTCCAAGTTAGAATAATCTCTAAACATCCTTTTACCATAAAAGTCTTTTGAATTCAGAACAAATGATGATAAATTTAAGGTGAAATTTTATTATTTTATGACATGACAGAAACAATAATCGCATAGTAAAAGAATGTGAAAATTGACACATTCTATGGAACCAATAAAGTTTATTATTCGAAGTATTCTTAATTATGCTTCTTTAATTTTGACCTTGTAGAATTTCACTTGAAATGACATCCGTTTAAGTAAGGAAACAGGTTGACAAAATTTCCTAATGATCGGGATTGCCCACCCAACTATGTAAGACTCTCCAATACAAGAATTTATGTTAGTCAGTAGTCAAATTAATGAGTTTGTCATATATGATTATTACTCATTTTATTGTCTTTATATTAGGTACAAATTATTAATTAATAATTTTTGTCGAGACACTCTGTTCTTCACTTTGTTGATGTATTTTATTGACGGAATTAAATTGCGCTCTTATTATAATTTAAATATTATAATAAGTTCCCGGGGTTGTGATTAGGGTTAAAAACTATAATCGTCGCATCCACACTCCAATGTTGTGCTCAATGCGCCACGATGGTATAGGATAATAATTTAAATTAGTAAGTATAGGATAATAACTTAAATTAGTGGGTATAGGATAATAATTTAAATTAGTAATAGTTTACACAGTATAACTTCAAATAATAATATTTTGTATGCTTTATTATTTTACTAATTTTTGAAATAGTTGTATTATTGCTATAGATATTATGAACTGACGTAGGTTTTTCATTTTTTATAGTTTCGGTTTATGTATAGGAAAGGTATGATTTATTTTTAGGGAAAAGAAATAAAAAAACAAATATATTTCTATTAATCATATATTATATTTTTGATGATGTACAATTTTTCATTACAATTGTTTTAAAATAAATAAATGTTGAGAGCTTATTTCATTTATATGTCAGTTTAACAAACTACTACGCATCCTGTCCAAATTACCGGAATAAACATAACATAACAAAAATATTATTCGAATTTGAACCTTTGAATCTTTTGATAACTTATGCAAAATTAAGGAAATTCTCGTAAATCAACCAAAGGAGACAAACAATCGTTATCATTACAATAAATAACGTTTTATTTGATAAAACAGTATACGCTACTGTATTGCGTATTTGTCTCAAGCTCTTATCTCCAATATTATAATACAAGGAATATTAATGAATCACTTTTAGGTTTATTAACTAAATTGATATTCAATGGAATTCGGTTATTATAACGTGTTGTTGTGACCAAATTATGAATTTAAGTTAATAAATTAATTAAATTTCTAGGAAGTTTCCATTATACGGATTTTATGTTGTGACGCACCAGTGTGGCGCCTCCCGACGGTGTCGGTGATAAACATTAAATATTATAGTTTAATACAACGTATATGAGTATAATGGTGAATTATACTTTGAATTTATATATAACTTACATACATATGTTGATATTACATAAAGGTATGAGCTGTAAAACCGGATGCTCGAGTTGGTCTCCTATGTTATATGTACGTATATTCACTTCATTTTGTAAAGTTCTGGATTATTCATTATAATTGCATAAAAACCCCCGTCATAAGCTTTTCTTCCATTTTAGCTTTACGGTATATCCCATAGCAGGGTAGGCAGACGGAACCTAGTATTTAGATACTCCGTGCCTAATGAAATGAAAATAGTAATTGTCTCGTTTCCTCGAATGGGAATCGAACTCGTAACCTGTCCCGTTTACATTCAGCTTCTGTCTGCTTTAAATAAACACTTCGTCGTTTCATATATTTTGTGATTATCAGTTGCGTGATAAGATACATCGTGTTCTACTTTCTTGTTATGTAAATATATGGAGAGTTAGATAAGAAAGCTTTAAATTAATTAAAATATTTTTGTTAATATGTACTCCTGACATTTGGACTCGTAAATAAAATAAGCCTATAAGCATTATTTTTTTATAACTAACAAAGACTCTGAAATTAAATAACTTGATATCTACTGAACTTTTACTGTTTTTAAAACATATGATTAAGTCGAATTCCGTTGAAGACAAACTCCAAAGCGATTACTTTTAAATATATGGCGTCCAAAAATATATAGTAAAATAAGAATTCAAAAAATAGCGCATTTTTTTCCTCTGACGATTAGCAGCCGTCATTTTTCCATATTTTATTTGCATTAGTACCCTGATCACCATTCTGCAGTAAATTTTGTTATTTCATGCAAATTTTTGTGATGAGGTAGACGATAACTGAGCAACTCATCCACGACATTAGAACTGCCGTGAATAGTCACCGTTAAAGAAACAAGCTCTCTTATTGGTTGATTTTAATAAGGCCGTATGACAAATCCTTAACTAAGTTTCCTCAATTAAATCTAGAATTAAGTTTTCGCGCAAAAATATCAAACTTAGGCTTTTACAATCCTCTGTAGAGATTTTGATAAAAATCAAAGGGCATCAATTGAGCATCCGTTGCGTTGTAAACGCGTCATCATATTCATCATATTAGCCATTTAATAAATGGATGATATAGCTTACTTAATTTGTAAAATATATATATATTTTCAAAACAAAAATAATTTCTACAGCACCTTAATATTCCTTTCTGCTTAATCATTTTAATTACACCGTATTTTTTTTCTATAGCATAGCATTTGGCCTATCACTAACAAAAGGAATAGAGGTCAACAAAAAGTGATGATGATCGTCATACATTACAATCAAAGTGACCTGTAAATCATCAGTTCGTGGCATTACCGTTGTACTTTTTGCCGATAGTTCATTTATAAGTTATTGATTGATTTGGGACGTAAGATGAATAGATCTTAATTCTTGTGAGAATAAAAAAGTATTATCCAAACGTCTTTACAATCCTAGCGGTAACTTGATGTGGCGCCTAATTTCAATTTACTATAATATAATATGGGAATGTGGAAGGAATTTGACAGGAGATTGTATTTAATTATTATATCTAAATATTTGCACCATAAAATATACGTATTGTGGTTGTGGCGCAGAAGGGCAAGCGTGTGACTGTACACGTGACAGGTTTTGGGTTCAATTCCTTACTGAGGAAATGAAATATTTACTATTTTCATTTTCCTCGCTCTGGTACTGAGGCAAAGCGCCCCGCTCAACACCGAATGCCTCCAGAATTGATGAAGTGTCTTAACTCTACGTTTCATCTATTAGCTTTTCTTCCAATTATTTTCTCTTCCTTTAGATACACTGTACCACACCTAACTAAGTAGAACGAGAAATTCCTTAAATTATAAGAATAAACAATCTTATAAACAGAACTTGACCTACAATAATGCAATGACCTCAATTTTAAAATTCATTATCATTAATAACTTCAGCCTACTTGTATTCCATTTTTTTTTCAAACACATTACTAGACATTGATAAAACTTAGATCGATATGATTTTAACATAGACATGAGACGTGCTAAAGGTCAACATCACGGTGCTTCGAAAATTCTCACAATAAAACAAGATTTGATAATTTATAGGCACATATTATTTTTATAAACTAGTTAATACGGTTTTAAATACAAAATTAATTTATATTATTTGTTTTTTATTTCACACAAATATATTGTATTAAATTAAAATTAATTTAAGAAAAGATACACTATTGCGCCCTTTTGGATATGGTTGCTAGTTGTATTAACCAATTCCACTTCTGTTACTTTTAATCAATTCTTGTAATTATAGAAGATTTGTAAAAATAAAAAAATAACTAAATCAAGTTATCTTCTTATAAATATTAAAATTTACTGATAAGTCGGAGCCGTGAAGGTGGACATGGGTGTGCGGATGCGTCATATCGACGTCACTATAAACGAGATTGCTCATCAAACGAGATTTCCTAATTTTTGAGGAAGAGAATTATTCTGTACCCTTTTAGTATTAACGTCATTAAGATTTCTTCAAAATCATGTATAATACATATTTTTTGTTGTATATGAATAGCCTTTGTGAAATAGCAAGTGTTTATTTTTTAACTAGCGACCCTTGAATTAAATGATTATTTATTTACTGGAAATTTGTGTATTTGGAAGATATATTATAAGAAAATTGTTTTTAAAATTATATTTTTATAAGAAACCGCAAAAAATAAATTTAATTTTCTTATATATTTTCCATGTACAGACCAACCGTTACGATTTTATTATAAGTATAAATAATGCGCAATTCGTAAATATGTAGGTGTTTGATAAATTGAAATGAATTTTCGATACAATGGCATAGTAACTGCCAAATTTGGTAACAATAAAGTCGTATTGTCGGTATCATTTTACTTTTTATATCTTTCTTTCTTTATTTTACATTTTGAATGGTATGTGTATTAAAATAAATGCTTGTCGCTTTATCTCATCTCTCGCTCTATCATTTCATAGCAGCCAACAAATGTTGTGATGAGGGAGTAGTGTTCTGGGCACTCTCTGATGTCCACCTGGATTAGGTAATACGGGTTGAATGAGAGAATTCGACGAATTTGTTTCTCATAGGAGCTAGAGAATATGAAAATACTTTATTCCCCCGAGTGGAAATCGAACCCACAGCCTACGATTGAAGACGCGTCAAGACAATCCGTTCCCCACTTTGTGAGTTGAGTGGCAGAACTCAATGCCGTGCGTCGTATTGTAAAGAGGAAGGATATGAAAGTTAGAAAATCAAATAAATCAAATCAAATCAGCTCCACGCTCTTTCCGAATTCTGGAGGCATAGCATGCTGAGTGGCGGAGCTCATCGCCGCGCTTTGCCTCAACACCAGAGCGAAGAAAGTGAGTCGCTCTTTGTACCACTTCGCCACGACTGGCCTCATTAGGAATGAATTAAATAATTTATACACCTGTGTGAAATTGACAAAATGACAAAATTTTATGATTTATAATTAAAAAAAAATCTACAAAAAAAAAAACACATTTGACACAATAATTCTTTAACTCAGATAACTTTCGATATAAAATAAATAATGCGCATGCTCGTTCACACATTGTAATGGTCTTTTTTTTTTACAATCCTGTTATAAATCCGGATATTCGAATTCCATACTACCCTTATCAAGATGTTATCACTTCATTTAATTAAGAGTGTCTACTTTGTCTTATGTGTAAGGGGAATTGAGGTTTATTGGTGTCACATGAGTGCGGGTAGTCTTTTTATTTTTTTTATTTTTATAAATTCTGTTTTTCCTGTTGCTTAAAAAGTTGTTTTTTAAAGAAATAAACCTTTTTTTTTTATTTTCATCAAGTTTGATAATAACATTACATTCAACAAATAAATATTGAAATTTTTGTTAAAAAAAGGAATACATATACGTATTTTATTATATTTGCATGTTCCATAATTTTATTTATTCCTTCGTTCCTTTGTAACCTGGGGACATTAGGTTCCCAGGTTTCTTTTGACAACTCTGCTATGTGCGAAATACAGAGTGAAGCCAGTAAAATACAGATTTTGTTCTCCGTTATACAATCTTGGCATATAAATAATAATCTTTTTAATTTTCATATTTTCCTTAGGATTCCCTAAGGAAAATAAGGAGGTTAGGGAGGGTTAGGTTTAGGTTTTCCGAATGAGATAGAATTAGATTTTACGTTTTATAGATATCACGATATTATATCAAATTAACGATATTGCGAGCAGCTTTTTTTTTGTAGTTCATCGGAGTCCTCTGCTGAATCTCTCTCAGAGTGCTAACTATCCAAATCTTGTGCAGCTCATACTTGACCGCCAGTACTTGTAAGTAATATGAAAGTTAGATACATTTTATACAGTTAATCAAATTTCACTTTAGACTGTAAAATTCAATTTAAATCGTGCTTGCTCAACTAAACAGTTATAAAGTTTCTAGGATAATCCCTACTGAGACACCTGTCTAAAGGTATTTACTGATTAAATAGTCTAGATAATCTGAGGGAGTTTTATTTAAATTAATAAAAAGATTTAGGTTCAAACATTTAGAACATGATTGTTTGAAATATATAGATATGTATATAATATATATTTAGAATTAACCAATTTAGGTATATTAAATTTAAGAAAAATATACATAATAAATTATCTTATATTATCTCAAAACCCAAAGCCCTTAAAAAAATTCAGCGGAAAGTGAGGAGCCCTAGTGTCTTAACACTGGGTTCCATCCGCCGATCCTGTTATATGCGGAATACAGCGTGAAGCTGTTTTTATTATTATCTTATTATTATATTAGCCTATATGAAGCACCTCTAAACTACGATATTATAATATTTTCGACATAAACTTTAAATATATATCACTGAACGCATTTAAAAATCAAAATTGTTCAATGAGCGAAGTAATCGACCACAAAGCGTTGCGGCGAGCCCGAAACGGCACACGTTTTGGTAATGTAAAATTGCCACAGCGCTCTGTGGACTTTCATCGATAAAGTTTGTAATGAGATGCTTTTTTACATAGTTAATACTCTCTTTTTGTCTATATTATCATTCAAGGTTGTATGTGGTGGTGCAGCGGCGCTACGTGACTGTATGCATAACGATTGTTATTTCGATTCCCACTCAAGGGAATAGTTTTCATTTAATTTTTGTCCCTCAACACGCAATATCCAGAAAAATATAAGTCTTAAGATAATAAAAATGTAAATTATATTGTTAAGACATCAGCATTTGCTCTGCCTATATGCATACTTATATACAGCATAAAGAAAAAGTACTAATGTTTTTTATTATGAAAATCAGTCCACCCAGTCAAAAGTCCAAGGTAAAACTTCTAACAAAAATAAAAAAAAGACAGTGGAATCTCAATTCGCCTCCTTCCTCCTCCTTTTACAGAAGTCGGTTAAAAATAATTCCGTTAAGGTATTATTTTGAATATGGCTTAGACTAGATTATGTAGGTCAGATATTGTTTTATTAGTGCTTCCAAAAAAAACTAAAACAACGACAAATAAATGGCATAAGCTCCTAATTAATCACGTAAAGCTACAATGGAATTTTAATGTATCATTCAGATTGTGATTTTCACATGTCAAAATATGACATTGAAATATATTATATTTTTTTATTTATAGTCTTTCTCCTTTCTTGCAAACTTCTTACTAATAGACCTTCTAAAATTTTATTGTTATCTGTTTTTACATTTTTAAATCTGACGTTTATATAAAAAACTAATGGAAATCACGAATGACTGATTACCTATGTAAATCTAGATAACGATTTGTCCAAATAAAATTAATTTAAAATATCGTTTTTTCTCTTTTGTTAATATGAAATGTAAAAAAAGGAGTCCAGTCCAGGTTGTGACCTCGAAGCCCATTCGTAGAGATGACATATTTAATATTTTCATTTCCTTATGAAGCAAAGCGCAGCGCTTAGTACCGTCACTTAACACGCAATGCCTCCAGTATTCAGCAAAAATTGGGAAACGAAGTATCTTAACACTAGGACCCCTAGGATCTGCTGTATGCGGGATACAACATAAAGTTAACCAAAAAGAAAAACAGGTATAACAAGCTGTTTTGTAATTAAAACATCTAGTAAAATAGCGCATGGATACGATACGCAAACTTTATGCACCCCAATCCATGAAATATTCACTCAACAAATAAGGGGTGAATAGAAAGAGTAAATTTATTTGAAACAAGATCATAATACAACCTCTATAAAGACCACTCATGATGTTAAAGCTCTTTAAAGTCATCGTGTAATATATCTTATTTTTATGAATAAAGTAAATACTTGAGTATGCGTTATTTTTACCCTATTGGTTCCGCCGCTATATATCCTTTACTTTCAATAAACAATTTTTAAATAACAAATTTTAATGTGATTTTCTCTAATTGACATCGTAAGTCAAGAGAGAAGGATTAATATGTATTACCTAAATCTAGATAACGATTATCAATACCTATAAAATAAGTAACATTGTTCGTTTTATTTGGAACCTAGTAAGCAATTTTCTGTATACCACTTTCCGCCAAATTATTGAGAATTGCGAGGTAGCTGATGGCACTAAGCACCACGGTTTGTTTTGTTACTAGAATTCGATCCAAAGTAAGAATCGAACCCACAACCGTCGCATTAGTATTACTTATTGAATCACGATTGATATATTACTTATTGAACATATAAAAAGACATTAGTCTATTTCAAACGGACAAAGCCGCGAGTTGAACACTAGGATATTTATAAATAAATTCTAATATAAGAATATGCATATTTTATACTTATAATAGTGCTTTTATCAAGCATATATTATATTATTATTGAACACAAAAAGGTTTTTATCCTATTCACTGGGAAATCTAACTGCTAACTCATCTCATACGTTAGCCATATGACGCATAATTATGAAATGTGAACGTATTATTACATTAAACTATTTATTCTAATTGCTAACTTCTTATATTTAGAGGCCAGTCGTGGCGCAGGAGCATAAGCGTGCGACTGTAAATGTCATAGGTTGTAGAGTTCGATTTCCATTCTGAAAATTAAATGTTTAATATTTTATTTTTTTAGCTCTGGTAACGGAGGAAAGCGCGGCGCTAAATTTCGCCACTTAATAAAAGCATAAAATTTCCAGAATTTGGCAGAACGGATTGTCTTAACACTAGGTTCCCAGGTTCCCTCTGCCTAACCTGCCATGCGCGGGATACAGCGTGCAGAAAAAAATTAAAAGACAAATATCAAATATGTTGAAAAATTGTAAAGGTTAAATATTTCGAAATACGTATTAGTAAAAATAGTAAAATACATTGTCTCAGTTAAAATAATTGTAATAAGCAGAAAGAAATAGATATTAAGACTTTTAGTTTAATTAAGACTTCTATAAGGATCATTATTACATTTATCAAAATGATTGTAAAATAAAAAAATATGCATATTTGATATATATTTTTTATTTAAACCCAGATTATTATAATTTCCAAAGATTCTCATACATTTTACATTTTTGCTATTAATAATAACAATACTAATATTTACAAATATTAATAATACGAAACAACTATATCAACAAACCCACTCCACACTGTCACGGAACCCTCACGTACATATCATTCGCCCACGTATTTCAATGCATTACCTAAATACCAATATGGATAAGTGTCGTAAACATTCGCTAAGGTAAATTTAACACGGTTAGTCAGAAATTCACAAAAGCTATAACAGAAATCACATTAAAATCCTCCATGCAATTCTTTGTCAAGCAGAAACCGTTGTTTTCTAATTTAGAATATTGTGAGTAAAGAAATTTGGGATTATCTGAAGTATTTTACGCTGCTGTTTCATTTATTTCTTTTAAGACAAAATACGGTTTAATTAAAAAAAAAGGACTGATGTCAGTCGTGGCGCAGGGGCGCAAGTGTGTGATTGTAAACGCTACTGGTTCGATCCCCACTTGAAGAAATGCAATATTTATTTAAATTTATATATTCCTTTCTTCGTTCTGGTGTCGAGAAAAAAAAATTAAAGTAGGTACTTGTAACAAAAGGCTCGTTAGGTTCGTTAAAAATACATCCTGCATCTTTAAATTTTATGATAGCTTTATGGTGTATCATCGTAACAATCAAAACTTAAACCTGTATGATTTGTAAAAAAGCAACCGCTTAACGGCATACGGTACAATCAGTTCTAAAAATAAAATTCAATTCTTTAAGAGATTGCCTCTAAATATCGTGTTAATGTTATGTGAGTCACTACTATCTTTTACCTTAAGTTAGTAGGCAGAGGGGACTTAGAGCTATGACACTCCGTTCGTGAATTGCTCCCTAATTTAAAGAGAGAATGTAAATAATTAATTGCCCTGAGTAGAAATCGAACTCAGAATCGTCGCGTTCTGCTTATATCTTTAATTACCTATTGCTTATTAAAGGAAATAGAAGCTAATCTGGCTAGGCTAAACGTGGCACGAGAGGTTAAAATATTTATTTGATATTATATTTTATTTTTCTCGCTCTGGCGTTGAGGCAAAGCGTGGCGTTGAGTTGCACTACTAACAATCCGGATAAGACCAGAAGACTCAGCGATAAATGAGAAATGGAGTGTTTTAACACTAGGTTCCCTTTACCTTCCCTGCTGTGTGCTGGATATAGCGTGAAGCTAAAAAAAATATACTCCTCCGAGTTGATGTTTATCTAGTTACATTTCTATTGCGCCATCATGGTGTATTAAAAATTTGAATTTTAAGAAAAAATTTGCATTTTAAATTGTGCTGTTTTTATAAACAATATTTAAATTAAACAAAGATTGTTTACAAACATCCGAATGTATAATTTTGCCTTTGTCTAGACGCTAATTCGTAACTCATTAAGACGTCCTATTAAACTCCTACGCATTTTTTTATATATGTACATATTAATAAAAAAGTTAACACATTTATATAATTCTTGGCAATTATTTAACATTAATAATAGTAACAATAAAAATTCCTTAGAGTCTTCCGCCTAGTTATGAGGTGAATAGCGTTGGTTAAAATTTTAATCTACATATCTTATAGAGAATTATTAACAGATCTATATAATTCCAATATACGTACAATATTCTTTTTTCAAATAGCTGTTTAGTTATTTGTATTCAAAAGTAAAATAATTTTGTGACCAAAATAAGTCTTATATATGTTTTACACAAAAAATTAAGCCCAAATATGCTAAATTACCTTAGTGACGTGTTATTATCGTTGCATTTCAAAATTTTTGCCCATAATTCATCTATCTAGTCGAATCTTACATATATAACCATTCATATTTATTTACAAATGGAATTTGAACTCCTAACCATCGCGTTGTCAGTAATGTGTCCCAAAGTACGTCACAATGGCAACAGCATAGTGTAAATTTCAGTACATTTATGATTATATGTATGTAGGTTTAATCACATATTTTAGATCTTTTATGACCTTTTGCTAAATTAAATTCTATATACACCAAAAGATGCACAAAAAACATGCATGTTAATCACAATACGGTTACTTAACCCGGATAATGTAACGGCAGCGAAAATTTAATAAAATTTTATTAATTTACACTAACCATAAAAATACTTATCGGGAAAATAATCTTACAATCAATTTTGTTATAAATAATATAAAAAAACCCGGTCCATTGGGAGTCGGAAACGCCCACCGAAGGTTCCGTATTGTTCTCAGGATTTTTTCAAAAAAATACATATAAATTTGTAATATTTTTTTTTATAAAATATATATAAATTTTAAATAATTGAATTTTTCCCTTTATGTATTTTGTAAATTCTAACTTTGTACCAAATTTCATAAATGTCCATGGGCAGTATATTCGGCAGCCGTATATTCGGCGATTTTCATACAAAATACAGCAGTGAGTGATGTATTCGTAAGTAATGCATAAATGCTCACATATTGGATTTCGTTGAATTAGAAGCTTAAATTTTTTATATACTCCAAGGGGCCTTAGAGCAAGCGATCTTGAAATAAATGGTCTTGGTCGGACAAACGGATGCCAAAGTGGTCCTATAAGGGTTCCGTTTCTGTACTTTAAGTTACGGAACGCTAAAAGCGATATGATTAATTTGGATAAAAACTTTTATTGCGTGTAAAGACGGTAATTTATTTTGAGAACAATAATATTTTTTTATACATTCAGATATTGATTCGCAGCATATTTTTTTGGATCAATATGATTGCTAGAATTAAAAATCGAGAGGTTGGATATTTTGGGGTGACTAATCTTTATTATTTTATTTCATCACAATTAACTTTAAGGTTTATTTAGCTTTGACGTTTTGTTTAACGATATTGAAATGTTTTCCATTTAAATTTAAATCATTATGCAATTTTGATACAATATTCTCTGTTTCAGGACTCAATGAACTTTTTTTTAGCTCTGCCAGCATAAGCATAGCAAGACACTCCATTTCCGTCTCATTTTCAAAATATTGCGTGTTAAGTAGTGACCCCAATGCAGAGCTTGGTCTTACTGGGACGTGTAAATATACATAATCATCATCAATCCCCCGAGTGGGAATCGAACATATAATCATCATGTTTACTGTTAGGATGCTGTCAACTGCGCCACGACAGGTGTGAATCCAGCTTGGTTAACAGGGAATTCACCACGCAGTAAGCAAAATTTATGAATTTATTGAAAATAAAGAAAGAAATAATGTAATATAATGATTAATCTGATTATATTTTATAATATTAAAATGCATACTTAAAGTGTAGTAACACTTTAAGTTTGTAGATGTATCTGAGGCAAAATGTATTTACAGGAATATACGTTCTTCTATATTTTTAGAACTAGGGAATAAAACAAAGTGACTTGTATTTTCATTTCAAATACCGTGTGCCGAGCTTCTTTATGTATTTATCAAGGAAACGTATAAAAATTTGAATTTAGCGGAATTTGAACCCGCGCGTCTTTGAAAACCCTCCAAGTGTTCTGACCAACTAAGCCATACGTTTTTTATGTATATAATAATTAATATATATGAGATCTCTAATAAAAAAAAATTAAAGAAAGATTTGGTTTATTAATTAAAATTGCCTTTCCTACAACTTTTCACTAAATAATTTTTAGAAATCAACAGCTAAATATTGCAATCAATAGGTGTTTCGTTTCGCACTACAAATAATAAAAAACCACAAACAAGATGCCATACAAGAAGCTTTTACTAAAAAAACATAAATATTTTTGTGCTATTATTTGGTCATATTTATTAGAGCGAAAAGACAATAAAAATTGATAATGGTACCTACTGCTCTCCAAAGTTAGATACAAGACTTAATTTATCTGGCAGATACAAATTCCTTAGGCGAAATCCACGTTCTCGAACTTCAGCAGAACTCGTCGATATCTTCAATCGTTTATTATGAACTCATAAATTTCCAAATTAACATACAAACAACGCGGGCTGTTAATTTATGCCTTATATAATGTAGGAAGTTGTAAACACTTTATTATTCGCTGTTTCATCTATATTGTGCTAAAATATGTATACGTAGATGACAATCTATTGGCGCAGTGGTATAAACGTGCGAGTGGCTTTCGCTACTATGCCAATTATCGACGATTTAAGATTGGTATACCAGTATGTAGATGATAGTATTTGCCATATTGTATTTATTTATTTGTAGTCATGTGCTTTATAGGTTAATTTATTAAAAGGATGGCAAGTGATATAGAAAATAAAAATATAGTAATGATAATAACTTAATAAACAATGGATTTAAGATTAATATTCCTTTTCAATGGGTCTTCGCTCATTATTATAGATTTGAGGATTTAAAATTTTAAAGGAGGATTTAGAATTTTTACTTTGGTAGGCACACGGACTTCTAGTCAAAAAATTGTCAAATTTAAGCTTGATGTTTTATATGAAATGAACTACAATTATTCTATAATTGTAATTAATTTCATATAAACGAGTATGATATCCGACATGCTCATAAACGTTTTTTAAATTAAAAAATTAGAAAATAGTTGATGGAACCTTCCACTGTCTACTAATAAACATATCGAGTTTTTGATCATTACATTCGTTTTATTATTTGTTTTGTTGAAAAGAACGCATTTCTAGTTTTTTAAATTATTAAATTATTTCACCATCGTCGTGGGAATTTCGTCTCCTAGACTAGCTTATCTACCTACATGCTAAATTTCAACTTTCTAAGCCAGTACTTACGTATGTGCGTTGTCTGTCACTTAGTAAACGGTAGCGGTAGTTAAATGATATACATTTAATAAAAAATAAATAAAAAAAAAATATTTAATGTTAAGTACTTATTACTAGCCGTCTGTTAAGTTACATATTTTTTTACAGTACAGTAACAGTATAATAGTTACATATTTTGTTGTTAAATATTTTATTTTTATCTTATTCTTGGCGGCGGTATCTTAACTGGATCCTATGTGTGTTTTCCATTCAATGTGATTTTTTCGCAAAATGATTAGTGCTGAACTGGCATGCTCAGAATGCCATAGATCAAGAACAACAACAACAACAGCGGTAGTAGAGCTTAATAAATATAGATATTTTTTTAATTATTAATATATATTGCGAAATAATTTTAGTGAATTTCAGAATATTAATGTATAGGTGTTAGTCATAAAATAATTAAAATAAAACCGCTTTTAAGCCCCAAACAAGTTTTAATGGGGGTCATTAAATTTGACACAGAATGTTGTTGTTATAGAATTTAATTATACATCTATAACAACTTAAGAAACTAAATTTGGGCGTCATCATGTTGACATTTGTTACATATTCAAAATCTGTCTAAAGAAACATTGTAAGTAATTAATAACTAAAGTATAAATATGCAAAAGAACCTAGTAGTTACAAGAATTCAATTTATCATTGCGAAAATTAATTGGAAATGTATGTGAATGTAATTTGATAGGACTTTCTATGTTCCTCTTTCAATTTACAAACACATACATACATACTATATTTTTTTATATTTCTAAATAACAAAATATTTTTTTTTTAACTAAGGTGAATTTATATTTGTTTTTTAAAAAGCTTCCAATAATACAACGAGCGAAGCGAGCAATATAGCACCTACGAATTTATTTAGAGAATTCATGTATTCTTTATCTATAAATTTTCATAAAATTTATTTTAATGGACCTAGAGCGAACCCTGGACCGTAATTTTTCACGATTTGTTTGCTTATAAACGATACGCGTATTAAGTATTCCGTCAATCGAACGTCCTGCTCATTTCATGACCATTATTACAATACAACACATTATTTACATTAATATTTTATTTTACATTTCTTTATTAATATTTATCTGTTTCAATTATTTTTATTCTCCACACTAACCATTTCACCTTTGTATATATTATAAAACAAAATACATTCATATATTTTTTAAATAAAATTGATACAAGATAATAAATAAATATCTAAAATCTACATTTATTTTCATTCTCTATACTAAATAAAGGGTCTACATCAACCAATCAGGAATTTAACCTTCAGCGTCCTCACTCGACATATTTTGGTAGTGTCGTATCGCCCACCAACCATGACATTTTGTGCCAGACCACCTTTTTCGTTCTTCTTTGTAAAATAAGTAAACAGTTGTTTTCAGAAAATATGTTATAAGATAGATTGTTTTCACTCGCAGTTATCAATTATTGAATGTATTTAAAAATTGATGTGAAAGCTCACTTTATTGACTAACCTTCAATTCTGTTTATAGATGAAAAAAAATATCAATTTAACTGGTTATTTATTGCAAAATGTTGATGTTTAATTATTTATTTAGGCGATATTGTTCGTATAATTTGTGTTGTTTTGATGCTTGTGATGATTTAGAGAATTTCATATTTCTTCTCGTTTCCCTGGCGTGTAATAAAGTCGGTACTAGATGTGTGTTGAGTACAGCATTACGTACAACTATGCTACCGAGTCAGGACAACACTTAATAAGTGACCGTCAGCAATACGAATGTTATACGGGACCAACACTTAGGTGTTAGAGAATAATCTCTTTAAAACATATGTGGGGTTTCAGTCAGTTTCTTATCGAATCCGTTGTGAAGATTAATATATAAACGTAGCGTTTCGCGTTCATTTTTTTCGAACTAACATTTAGAGACAAAAAGTCAAGGTAATAAATAAATATTTAAAACACAATTAGCTGAACCAATTTCATGATTGTGGGTCAACTGGAACGGGACTTGTAAAAGTTTGCTAACTTAATTTCGAAAAGTGAGTGAAGCTCGTACTCATTTTGTATGAAATTAACTATAAATGTAAATTAGGGATGCTTTGTTTCTATATGGTACTTATAAATTTTTTTTCTTTATTTTTATTGTTCTTTCTTGCTAATTTTTATAATTGTAGGTCCATAGGAAGTACCTGGGTACCCTACAGCTATTGACTACGCGCTGTTGATTACGTTAATCTAGAAGTTTTATTTCTGATATTAATTTCCGTTTGATACCTCTATGTGTTCTCGAGATAAATGGTCTTGATAGACGGCCAGACACACAGACAGACAAACATTAAAGCGTAGCGTATCGTATAATGGTTCCGTTATCTTCGTACATTTGTTGACGATCTCGAGGCGAATGCATGCATTTTGTATTAGTCATTAATTAAATTAAAATTAAAAAAATACCCTTATAATAACAAATCATGAAAACTTTATAATTTGAGCAGTTACTACGGATATCAAACAACACTACTTTCAACAGATTTTGTACTCGATGTACCGAAAGCTGTCCAGTAGGCCGTGGTCTGAATAAAATCCAATAAAAGTATTTTTATTCAAAGCGAGATTCTTAATAATTTAAAAATTTATTTAAAAACACCTTTATTTTATTCTGGGACAAATTACAAGTAACAATGTTTCATTTGTTAGTAGGGTTCGGTATATCAAATTAAAAAATCAAAATATGTATAGCATTTGTTGTGCTTCTATCCGTGTGTCAAGAATATTTATCTCGAAGTCGCGTGGAGATATCAAGCTGAAATTAATATCAAATATTCAAATTTACGGCCCCTTGGTCCACGTTAGCTGAGTAAGTCATTACAATCAAAAGACACAATCATTCATGCATCGTTTTTGTTGCATCTTGGATGAAATTCACCGCATCATCTAGAGAGTATTACCCGTGAACCAACATTTATGAAATGTGGCACAGAATAATAAAAATTTACAGATATGTTTAGAAACTTATATTATGAGTGAAAATTATTAGTAACTTGTAATTGCAATTAATTTCACCAACGCAAGCAAACGCAGCGGTTTATAAATTGTACTTTGTGTTTATCAATATGTCTTCCGTTATTGGGTGACAGATGATGTAAATATAAATCTACTGGAATTAGAAATATTAAATTTTGCATGCATTGATAGATTAGGGAGTATAGCAGAACACTAACATAGAGTTTCTCAAATTTCTTAGGGGAACGGGAAAAAACATAATTTTCCATTTTACACCTTTAAATCTACAGATATAAAATTGTGAGCGAATGAAATTTATAGTACAACACGACTAAATAAGATATTTTATACTATTGTAAGGTATCAAGTTAAGCAAACTAACAATAGCCGTAGGCTGTATAAGAAATATTGTGATAAAAAAGTTTCTATAGAAGTCACACATAATATTTTTAATCCTAAATCATCCTGTTAATAACATGAAAGATCGAGGTCGTTTGTGAATAGCGTTTTACGTACCTACTCTTCCTGTATCGGTAACCTCACAATGTCGGCCAATATCTAGTACAATCAACGACCTCTCGTTAAAATCATCCTATAATAATATTATAAAATTAATTGATTATTATGAAATTAATTGATTATAATAAATTGTTAAATTCTTCCTTATAGGGTTATATTTTATTGAACAAAATACATATTTTGTTATTTATTTATATTTAGCTGGGAAAATCTACTTTTATTTCTGATTTGTATAAATAGGTAAGTACGTTAAACATAAAATATATCATGTACGGATCTATATATAGAGTCTTAATAGTCGATACTTAATAGTCTCACGAGAAGGATTTTTTTAAATGTGAAATTACATATATTACCATTAAAAAAAACCAAAGCCAAAGAATGACGATACGTCATAAACAAAAATATGGATATATGCTAGTATTAGTTGGAATGGATGAAAATACAATTTTTGTAGTACCCAGAATTCTGTATTAGAATATCCACGCTCTTATTAAAAGTTAAAGAGGTTTGTTATTACCTTGTACTCATAAAAGTTCAAGATCACTTCAGGGCAAGTGAAGAATAATACAATTATTTTGACGTTCTGAAAATTAAGAGAACATTTTTGTAGATTAAACATATTTAATTTTTTAACAATTTTTACTGTGGGGCTCTACTTATAACATAAAACAAAAAAAAGGCTAGTCGTGGCGCGGGGGCACAAAGTGTGACTATAAAACCTACTGGTTGTGGGTTCGATCTCCACTCGAGGAGATGAAATATTTACTT
>DWAN01000403.1:0-24557 GCA_018230445.1 Heliconius hewitsoni | reverse complement strand
ATATATATATATATATATATATATATATATATATATATATATGTATATATATTACGTTATTTTACTATATTATACTTTTTAAATACGAAATGTATGTCGCTTGTATGCAAAATCTTTTCTAAGACTTTGCTTTTGTGTTTGTTGTTAGTTCCCAAGTCCATATTCAGCTTTTCGCTATTTTATGATTACAGATTGTGTAGCCGAAAACTTTCGGAAGTCCTTATTTATTACAATAAAATAATAACAAAAAACAAAAAAAAACATTATTTCTGTAGGATAGAATATTTTAACTATCAGCTTCACGCTGTATCCCGCACACAGCTGAGTGACGGAACTCAACGCTTTGCGTCGACACAGAGCGACGAAGTTGAAATATCAATTTAAATAAATATTTAATTTCCTCGAGTGGGGATCGAACCCATAACTAGTGGCGTTTACAGTCACACCTGGTGCCCCTGGGCCACGACCGGCCTCAAAACTAATCTTATTATAAAAAATATATATTACCTCATTATCACCTTGATATCTCCGACACAAACAGAACTGTTTCAACCTATCCACAGAAGCGCAACACTTACTTGTGTCTAACAAGTACGCGTTCAAAGTTTGTAATATTTTTGTCATATTTGAATTTTAAATTTAACTACATTTATACATTTTTAACGGCATTTTATTATTAACACATTTATATCTAGATCTAATTAGAGTGCACTAAAACAAAAAATCTAGATTTTTAAATTGTTTTTCCAGATTTTTTTATAGGTACGTGCGAATAGAGAGCTAGGTGAACAAACACTGTGTTATCAGAGTCTGGCTATCTCGACTTTGTCACGGCTGATATTGAATGCTGTGATGTGATAACGACCGTGCGTTGTGGGCGTACGCTTTGTTTCTATTCTTGTAATTTAGTTCATTATTATGCAAATTGAATTTTCAGTTTGCTGAAATTTTGCTTGGGTTTTCGTTGAAGTTGGTTATCATATAACGTGAGTGGAGTCTCAGAGATATCAGTTAGCTCGTAACTAACGTTAAATACTTAATCTATTCTATTGTATAGAATTAATTGAATCATTTGTTTGGATATTATTTCCGCTGTCCAGAAATAAAATTTTCAAAAAAGAGGCCACTTGTAGCGCAGAGGCACAAGGTGTGACTGTAAAATCAACTGGTTGTAAGTTCGATCTCCACTCGAGGAAATTAAATATTTATTTATATTTTCATTTCTTCACTCTGGTGTAGAGGCAAAGCGCTGCGTTGAGTTTCGCTACTCAACATGCAATGCCTTCAGAACTCAACGGAAAGTGGGGAATGGAGTGTCTTAACACTAAGTTCCCTCTGCCTACCCTGCAGCGTGCGGGATACAGCGTAAAGCTGATTTATTTATTTTATTTTTATTTTATTTTAGTAATAATTTTGTCAGTTTTTTTTCTGTACCATGCACCCTCACAATAAATTTTGTCTATTATATTACTTATTGTTATCTTTTTTTTCATAAGAAAAAATGATTACTTGAAGTATGATATTGTCAACGTGTCATTTAAAAACAACACACACGTTCCCTTGTAAAAATTAATCTAAGATCACTCCATTTTTACATCTAAACTTAATCTACCCTCATTTTGTTATCAAATATTGCCAAACCTAAATATAAATCTATTTTTATACGATTAATTCTGTCTATTGTGTTACTATCTAACTAAAAACTAGTCTAAAAGCCATAAAAAACATAACAGAACAGAACATTAAAAGAAATACCGAACAATTTCTCACAAAAGAAATATAAAAACTGTTAAAACAAAATTTACTAAAATTGTCTAAACAATATAAAACAATTTGAAACACATTATCCACCAAAGGCAGCTTTCAGTCATACATTATAACTATTCATCTCATAGCGACACTCCAATAAATGTAACAGTCGAGTAGTATAAATGTAAAAGCAGAGACCATTCAACAGCCAAGTGTTTCAGAAGTCAGAAATGTAGGTTAAAAATGGTGACGTAGGTGTCTTATAATGTACCTAGTCTTTTATGTATCGTGAGGTAACCTCGAGCGGGTTACGTGGGACTCATGGAGTTGTAGGCCGTCTACACTACCCTCTAAAACCTCACGGTGCTCCTCCTCGTTCGCAGAAGCCAAGGGAGAGAAGGAGAGGGGAGACAGGAGCCAAGAGATTCTTTCATAACCTCATCGGCAATGTAGCTAGCTGTAGTCTAGCACAAGATAAAAGTTATGTGAAATATCTTCATGTGAGTCTATATAAAATTACCTTACGTGGCGGAAATCAACGCCGCGACATAAACAATTAAAATAGTAGACATTAAAACGAGATAGGCAAAAATAGTATAAAAATAACAATTGAAGCCAAAATTTATAAAAATATAACAGCATGCTGGCACACAGACGTCTTTGTGCTATCTTTTATTTCTGGAACGAGCCACTCGAGTCTGTCGTTTTAAAAGCGAAATGGGAGCTTTATTCATGGTTTCATTGAAGCTAACCTAGTTATGGAATATGAAGTGAAAAAGCAAACGGCTTCACGCTTTTTCCCGCATACCAGGGTAGACAGAGGGAATCTAGTGTTAAGATATTCTGTTCCCCAAGTACTTACTAATTTTCAAGACATTCCGTGATGATTGGCTCAACCTCGCGATTTGACTACTAGGAGCAATTATAACTAGCTCCTATGTCAATCACTAAATATAATAATCATTTCACCGGGTGCATAAAAGAATGTCTTAATTACTGTTTTTATGGCCAGACACTATACCACTGTGCCACGACGGTCTCAAGAACAGAGATATGAGATACACATTATAAAATATGCGATTTCTCTGCACGTTTCGTAACAAAATTGGCACTAATAAGTTTTGATAGCAATCAAATGCTTAAAATATTCCGTTATGAATATTTTAATAATGTCTATAATGTCTTTTATTTGGGACTCTCAAATAACTGAGGTAATAAAATATTTGCAAAAAATAATACTTTTGTAGTACAGAAATTTAAAGCATTTCATCCACCATTATCATTTCTCATAGCCAGTCGTGGCGCAGGGTCACTAGAGTGCTGTGTCTGCAAGCAGGTTGTGGGTTCAATTCCCGTCCGAGAGAATGAAAGATTTAACATTTTCATTTCCATGCTCTGGTAAAGAGCGACGTTGAGTTCCTCCACTCAAAACACAATGAAGAAAAAAACTGAATTCAGCGGAAAATGGGGAACGAAAGTGTCACAATCGGAACGGAGTTTAAACATTAGGTTTCCAGGTTCTCTCTGCCAACCCTTCTGTGTGCAGAATACAGCGTAAAGCTAAAAACAAATAATCACAACCGTAGACAACATGCGCTAAAGATTTTTCTCTAAAAAAACTTAATTTTTAATCTCCATACATAATTTTAAGGAAAATATATAAAGGCATTCCTCATTAAATATAAAACGGTCGTATGAGTCTTCAGTTACACACTTAGGTCAAGAGACAGGTGTTAGTATCTAGGTTACGAATATAGCCTAACATGACTAACACCTTGTTTGGACGCGGCTAGCCATGCACATGGTGTTTCTGCACATTTTATAAAAAGTTTTGCTAGATATTTACGCTACATCACGCTGTATCCCGCATGTTACAGTGTATGGAAAGGAAAACGGAGGGATTATTATTTTTGAAAACAATTCATTCCCCCGAATGGAAAACTAACCTGCAACCATCGCGCTAACAGTCAATTGCACCACTTGACTGTTAGCTTTTTTACTTTATTTGGATTAGATAATAAGGCTGCTTTTACATGAAATATTTGTTACTCTTTTTTATTCCTTTTGTGATTATTACTTGATATACAATTCTAATTGATGCAGCAGGTGTAAAATAAGCAAAATAAAACATGTCTTTGTAATGTCTTGTCAATATAACGGTGGTTATGAGTTCAAATTGTAAAAGATATAAATATCATTGTGTTATTATTTTTTTACGCTATAAAAATTTCCGCGTAGCTTGATGAGAACATATGGCTTAATGGTCAGAGCACTTGGCCGGTTTACTAGAGGCGCGGGTTCAAATCCCACTAAGTTAAAAAAATTTTACGTTGTATTAAAGTTAATTTACTTTAAAAGGTCAAAAATATGAGGTTCAAACTAACAGATCCGCTTTATAATAACAACAACAAAACAATACTAAAAAAGGCTATAATTTTATTGCATTTTATGCATAACAAGAATATATATATTGTTTATTCTTTACAAAAAAAAAAACAACCACAGAAGTCTAAATATAGCCTTACATCAATCAAACTGAAAATATATTTTCAGTTATTCGTAAAGGGATGGAGGGTTGAGAGCATTTAGTGCTGCGCCGCATAATTTATCAAGTATAATCGACCCGCATGTTTGGAAGAATATATATGAACGTTACGGTGCCATTTTTATAAAATTAAATACAAATGTGAAACTAAAAATACAATGTATGCAATGTATCTTTGTTTTTATATTTTTTTTATCTTAAGTCTGTATTGAGGCCAGTCGTGGCTCAGGGGCACAGTGTGACTGTAAACGCGACTGGTTGTGGCTCGATCCTCACTCGAGAAAATTAAATATTTATTTAAAATTATTTTTCCATTTCTTCACTCTGGTGTCGAGGAAAAGGCGCGGCGTTGAGTTATGTCACCCAACACGCAATGCCTCCAGAATTCGGCAGAAAGTGGAGAACACAGTGTCTTAACACTCGGTTCCCTCTGCCTACCCTGCTATGTGTGGGATACTGATTTAGAAGGTGATTTTTTTTACAGTCTGTAAGTGATAGTGTAGGGCACGTTATATATTAAACCATAACCAACCGTGGCGCAATGGGACAGCATAAGACTGTGAACGCAGTGGTTGTGAGTTGAATTCCCACTTGAAGAAATATTTATTTTCTTTTCCCCGCTCTGTCAATATAGGCGCAACGTTGATTCTGAGACAAAACTTTCCGTCCAAATTCAAAACGGAGCGTGCGACCCTATCTCGAATTCGAACGGAAAGTACTAACGGAGGGTCTTATCACTATGGTGGCCCTTTTAAGCGTCAACCTGCTTCTTTATACAAACGTAAATCAATTAAAATTGTTTTCTCCACATATAGTATCTATATAAGCCACCATAATCACTTATTTAATGAACAAAAGCCAATATTAATAAATTTTAATTAATTTTATCTTTCCCTACCGTTTTTGGGTAATTTCACTGATAGCGTGTGTTCGACACTTAACTGTACTGGCGTCATATTAATGATTAAAATGCATTCGCTTATTAACTTAACGCAATAAATGATTAATTATATATTTGATTTTTGTAAGTGACGGTTTTGGGTTTGAGTCCATTTTATTTCCTCGCTCTGGTAACAACACAGTGCACGGGTTCTATTTCAATCTGGCCCACGACCATTGCGTTTGTGTCGAATATAGCAGGACAGACCCACTGGAAAAATGGGGGGTGCGTCTGCCGACTCTGATATTGTACAGGCGAAGCTAAACAAAACAAAAAAAGTCAAATTTGCGTTAAAAAACTCTGCACATTTTTGGCTTTTGCCAAAAAGCCACTATCCCAAATATAAAATGAACCCACAACCGTCGTGTGTACGACGGACGACGAATTCAGACAAATTACAACGATACCAACCAAATAAATTAAAGATAATATTTTATTAAAGTAAAAAATTTAACTTCGAGTTAAATCTGTTTCTCTACAAGAATGTTAATTAAACTTTTATTCTCAATTATCTTCCGCTTTTCCCATTTATCTTAAGTACCTAAACTAAGAAAAATTAAAATTTAAGATATATTTATTGTAATATACTGGCTTTGATCTATCGTTGTCAATGAAAAAAAATGGTATTTGTTTTGGATGTAATAGCGGTGACTCAGTTCTAAGTGTAGGTGGTTAAAAAGATTCGAACCAGTAGTTTCTGAGATTAGTGCGTTCAACCTAACAAACACATCAGTTTCGCTTTGCAACCAATTTTGAGACATTGCGCTGCCGCGCTATGTCCGAATTTCAGAGTCAGAAAATTAAAATAACTTATTCCCCGAGTGGGGATTGAAACCACAACATACAGTCCCTGTGCCACTGCACCGTGGTGGTTTTTTGTAGAAAATTGGAAGCAAAAGTCGACTCGTTAGTTATGTCTGCATCCACCGTTTTGATCAGTGCCTTTTGAACAATCAATAGTCTGTGTTCAAAGATACGTGTTTCTGTATCAGAAAAATGTTAAAAGGAAAAAAAATTGTTTAGTTATTTTGCATCTTATTAAAATAATAATATAAAAAGTGCTATTAATTGATTTTCAGAATTGATCCTAAACAACCAACGTTGTTAATATTATTCGATGATTACTAAGTAACGTATTATAAAATAATAATATGTCGGTCGTAGGTTCCATGTACAATCGGGAGAATAATTTATTTCCATCTCACCGCCATGGCAACAAAACAAAGCGCAGCGTTGAGTTCCGCAGATTCCGCTTTATAAGCTTTATGTATATCCATTTTCTTTTTGTACAGACCCAAAATAGATTATAAATACATATATATAAATTGACGAGTGAGGCCAGTCGTGGCGCAGGGGCACAAAGCGTGACTATAAAATCACTGGTTGTGCGTCGATCCCTGCTCGAGATGAAATATTTATTTAAATTTATATTTCCATTTCTTCGCTCTGGTGTAAAGCGCGGCGTTAAGTTCCGCCACTCAACACACAATGACTCTAGAATTCGGCCGAAAGTGGGGAATGGAGCTTTGCTTACCCTTTTGTGTGCGTGAAGTAGATTTTTTTAAAATAAATTAACATTAATTTCCTTCACTATACGAGTAACACACAATATATACTCATATAAAAGGAAGTAATATCGGCAATGTTGTTCGCTGAACGCAATATCATGTTCCCAAGTCCGCTGGGAGGCTGCCTCTGTTAGATAGAATTGAAAGGCCGAATGGACAACTTAATATTGTTGAAATGTTTGTGCATTGAAATTTTGTTAGCTATATTCAATTTTCAATATTCAACAAAATATTTGTAAGTGGCGTTTAGTTTCCCCACTCAATACACAAGGCCTTCAGAATCACGCTGGTTGTGGGGAACGGAAGTGTCCTAATAGGAACGCAGGTTCCCTCTGCGTATCCTGCTATATTCGGGATATATGTATATGGCGTGAAGCTGAAAAACTTACAAACTCAATTCTCATAATTTAATAGAAAACATGTGTTTAACAGCTTCTTTTACAATTTATTTAGAACTATAGAATCAAAATATTATAAAAAAACACAAACAAAGTTAAACCTGATTCAGTCAATTAAGGTAAGCCTCGCTACAAGTGGAATGCAAATACGTCTTTGCAAGGCATTAAAGGAATATTCATCATCATCTCCAAGTTTTGAGAGTCATAAATAAATGTTTTATAAGTAACAAAGTATAATTTACTTTGTTGTTATTAGTCTGTTACTTTAGAGGTTGAAAATAATGGGTAAGCACGGTGTTGACATCAATGAATAATATTTTTGAATTAAAATCAGTCCGTTGTGGTGCAGCGATACAGAGTTTCACTGTGAATAAGTCGCTTTTGGATTCAATTACCACTCGGTGTAATAAATTATTTTGACTTCCCTGCTCTGATAACAAGGTTACGCCACTCAAAACACAATGTTTTGAAAATTGTTAAAAAAATAAATACCGGAGTGTCTTAGTGTGACACTAATTAAAAATATTTAAAAACGGTTTCAAGTAGTTGTACTGCATAGCGGAGTATGCATAGAGATACATAATGTTAAGACACTCTGCTGAATTCCGTCCGCTTACTGCTGAACCTAGGCTAATCTAGGCTCTAGGCGGAACTAAACGCCGTGTTGCACATAAAAACAAAATTTTAATTTATCTAACCAATATTAAATTTATAAACAAATAAAAAGGCAGAGGAAACCTAGTGCTAAGACACTCCGTTATCCACTTTCCACCAAATTTTGAAGGCATTAGGTGTTGAGTGGCGGAACTCAACGCCGCCTGCACACCAGAGCAAAGAAATGGAAATATAAATTTAAATAAATATTTCATTACCTAAAGTGAGGATCAAACCCACAACCACTCACATTTTATGAACCTGCGCCACGACTGGCGACAAATTAATCCAACAACAATAAAAATGTTCTAATTTTGCGCTTATTTTAAATAAAATCGATAATAATAGAACTATGTAGGAAACCGCGATAAACACCTGCTGTTGCTGTCTCTTTCCCACTACACATTTTACTTCACCAAATGACGAGAACAGGTATATGTGATTCACAATCATCATACGGTCTGTTTGGGAGTTGTCGCCATAGTGACAGACAAACAGTCACGTACTTCCCGCTTCCTGTCGCATTCAATGCTTTATTACAATTGAAATTGATACTCATATTTTATTATATTTTACTTAATAAAAAAAACAATTCACTTTGTAGTTTGTTGTGCTTTATATAAACCGAGACAGTAAAATCGAAAATATTTTTAGTATAATTTAGGTTTTCTTTGCATAAAATTAGGCCAACGGGCGTCGTGGTGTAGTGGACAGGAGTTTGAATGTATACGCGACGGCTGTGGGTTGGATCCCTAAGTGAGGGATAACACTTTTAAAATGTACAAAAAAATTAAAGAAGGTTACTTCTTTATTTTTTCCTTGCTCTCTTGCAGACGAAGCACGGGAACGTAGCAGGGAATGTAGAGGACGTGGGGAGTTAGTGAGGGGGAAGTGGAGGACATAGAGGGGGAGAACAGAGGTTGGATATCGTAACAATAGTCAACCTCTAAATACTTTGCGGTGCGCAAAAAGCATGACGCTAGCTTTTCCACACAAAATGGAATAGACAAAGAAGACATGTTAAAAACACTCCGTATTCCATTTTATTGAAGTTAGATTCGAACCTACGCACCATCGACGTCGTTAGTATGTAGTGGGTCTTTTAGCATTATTTATAGCATGTGAGTCACTTCACAGCTGTGGATATAAAAAGAAAAAGGCATATAGAACTTCCTATCGCATTCACGAACCATTGAATCTTAGTTTGGATTTGGAAATGTCAATGGGAAAATTCTTTTCGTATATATGTGTACTTATATATACCTCTTTAAATGTCAATGTGTAAATATTTATTTCTTTCAGAGCTTACATTTATAATTGCAATTTATCCTTTTAAACTAACGTAATAAAGCTAAAGATTTTGTTTTATTGAACTTGAAAATCTCAGAACCTACTGGTTCAAGTTGAAAAGTATTTTTGTGTCGGATGATCTATTGATCGAGGAAGGCTATATTACATCAAGTTAATTTTAATACTAAAAGTAGTTAAAAAGGTAGAATGTGGCTTGCGTTTGCTATAATTTGTAATTATATGTTTGAAAATAAGTTTTTAATAGGGTCCGAGTAACTTAACACTAGGTTCCCAGGTTCCCTTTGGTATGGAAAACAGTGTGAAGCTCCAAAATATAAATATTATAATAGCAAGTATTATATCATAAGCTGTATGTAGCATTATATGAACGATTTGGTTTGAACCTATTAATCATATAAGTGATCAAATTAGACGTCGTTTGTGAATTATTGATATCTGTATAATTGCAATAGAATGTAACATTCATATATTCTGAATGACATAAAAAGAAAACTGGTGTATTTATTATACAAAGACAAAAGGAATGTATGTTGTACGCTTGTATGACCAATACAATACAATCTTTGTTTTGTAAGCAATTTGGAATGACAGCCTCACAGTGCTATTTAGAAGCTCGAAGGAACTTGTCTGTAAATATTATGTATATATTTAAATACCTACATTTGTGTTTTTGGTTGGGGCACGTTGAAGAATAAAGGATAAAAGAATAGCGAAAAGAATTGTGAACGAAGAGGGACTGGTAAGTGTGCACCAGTGGGGAACCAGGGGGATCTCGGTTGATCGTCGGTAACTTCGTCGGTAACAACGTCGTAAATTGATGATACTGGAGGAAAGTCACGTAAAAAGCATGAGGTCCCCCAGAGTGCATGTATTTGTTAGATGACAGTGTAGGAGACGAAAGAAGTATATAGACTGTAGAGTCTGCACTCTCTTTTCTCTTTAATAAAGCATGAAGCTAAAGAAAGCTCCGAGAGGTCATTATTATCACTTTTAAATGGCGAATTTTAATAAAAATGTCAGTAGTGTCAGTCCTACAGGAAACTCACAAACAACGAACCTTTCTTTTCCAAGCACGATTGGAAAACAGTTGTGGATTTGATAACCACTCGGGGGAACAATTATATTATATAAAGCGCGGCGTAGACTACCGCTACGTAACATGCAATATTTCGAAAATTGGGGAACGAAGCGTCTTAACAGTGTGCTTCTGCAACCCTGCAATAAGCGGGATAAAATGAAACCTAAAAAAAAACATTATCAAAACTACAGTATAATCTACAAAATGGAAACATAAAATCTCATTGAAATCTAATATTAGAAATGAATTTTATATATTCAATGCAAGCATTCATATCAATGTTCCATTAGCAGAGTCGTTATCAAATAGTATTTATGATAGCGAATGTGGAGCTCGATGCTGAGAGTTAAAACATTGTTCGATACAAAGAAATCTCTCAAATCACAAGTTTTTGTTAGCTTCACGCTATATCCCGTGTACAGCAGGATAGGCAGAGTGAACCTTGTGTTAAGACACTACGGACTTTTATTAATTTCACGCTTTAAATAGGATAGGTAAAGGAAACCCAGTGTTAAGACATTCCGTTCCCCACGCATTGCTCAATAGTCGGAAATTTGCGGGTTTAGTGACGAAACTCCACGTCGCGCTTAGTCTTATTACCAGAACGAAGAAATTGAAGTAATTAATTCTTCCAAATGGCAATCAAACCCGCAAACGTCACGTTTTCAGTAAAATGTGTCGCTGCGTTAAAAGCACCCCTAAATCAGTATCTATTAAAAATAATAAAAAGTCAATGGAGTTACATAGAAAAGCACATAATAGCTTAGAACCAAACATACACACAGCACAGTTAATACAAAGTGCGATACGCTGTTTCTATTCAGAATGCGGTTCTAGTTCGCACTTCGTCGCCGGAAGCGAAACAAGAAAGTTACATATAACTTTGTATATACAATGATTTAAAGTTGCTCTCAGAGATATCAATTAACGTTTAATTGACATTAGAATGGTGCAAATATTTGCTTTTGCGATAGTTATGATTCAAATGCGAGTACTTAATAATATAATAACAGTTTGTTATTTGTAAATGCGTAATATATTACTTGTATATTATGTAATTCATTTTATGTATACGACTATATGTATTTGTTGAAATGGCCGTCAGATTTATTATGGTTTTAATTATAGGCTAATAAATAATAAAATATTACTGCATACTAATCATTTATTGCATAACATAAGCTGCATTGGGCGCGGCGTTAAGTTTCATTCAACATGCAATAATAAACCTAAAGATTTCGGCAGAAAGTAGGCAACGGAAGTGTCTCAATGGGAACGGAGTGTCTTTACGCTAGATCCACAGGTTCCCTCTGACTACTTTAATTTGTGAAACGAACTACTTTTTCAATATATGTAGGTATAACTATTAAAATAACTACTTGCTCGTTGGGAGCAAAGTAACTACAACTTTCGATTATATCTCAAAACTATAATAGACGACACAGAAGGTAGCCAGTCACGTATGAGAGTTATAATTTCCCCAAGGAGAGCGATACCTCACCTACCTTCATGCTGTATCCCGCATATTGCAGGCTAACTTGATGGAATCTGGTGGTGTTGGGATACTCCGTTGCCCATTTTATGGTCTGACTGGATCGCCAGCGCCGCTCTTATCTTTTCATCAGAGCATTGAAACAACAATAAATCATCCTCCATATGGGAATCGAACCCGCCGTGTTTACAGTCAGCCAACCACCTCCAGATAACATAAAAAAAATTATAACAACGTTACACAATACAATTAAATACTAAAAGCAAAATGGAATGTTCTGCTTTGTAACTTCACCACCGCTCTGAAGCTTAATGTACATTTTAACTAACTTACACATTCTTTGGAAGCCAATGTTTCTAGGTTATGCGTCGTATTTTTGTATTTTAAATTTATCGGTTTTTTTATAAAACCAATCTCGTCACACTCTCGAGGGTTTTCGAATTCATAGTGAAAAGAGACTTTCTGGGCAACAGTGACATATAAAATAAATAAGTCTGTTAATAATATACATAAAAAAAAAACTCATTGATTTTTTTTCAAATACTTCGATACCTCGATATGGCTTTCTGATCTTTGTTAAATTTATACATTCTAACCAGAAGACCGTTTCAGGAGTTGATATGTACAGAATACATTTACAAATACAAATTATAAAAATAAACATAAAAAGTGATAGAGTATTTTTTGAACATTTTTAAAATGTTATTCCACACTTAGGAAAGAGTGAAATAATACAATCCTTTCTAAAATAAGTAACTAATTTCCGAGTCCTTAACAACATTATTATAAAACTAATACATTTTAACACAAATAGCTAATATCGTCAATGCATTCTGACTGACGTCAGTAGGTACATGCTGCTTCAATAGTCGTTATTCGTTACGCATTTATAAATGTAAAATTATATTCATATATTATTACATGAAGGTGGAAAATTCTGCTTTCCTCCGTTTCCGTTAGTGCTCTACCTTCCTTCCTATCTTACTAACATGTCAAGTCCATTATTTTCTTTGCATGTTTACTGTCAGTCATAAAAGGAGAGTTTTAACAGACATATTGTATTGAGATTATAAGTATACTAGTAGAAAATGAGTTGGTGGTAAAGGTTCCAAATTTGAATTGTACTTATTTCCAAGAAAAACCCCTTATGGAAAACAAAATAAGCGTCAGTCAAATTCTTATCGTTGTTTGATACTGTCTTTTTATTGTTTCCATTCTATATAGCTCTTTGCTTTTATATTTTTTGCCAACAATTTTTTTTTGGTAGAAATACTACGAGAAGAATCTAGAGAAATAATTCTTATATTAATCAAAATAAATCATCATTAATTTTATTTTTATAAAAGTCTATTAAGTAGCTATACCAAGCAATTTACGTAAGCAAACACACGTTAACCATAAATTAAATATTTAATTTAATAGTAGGTACACTATCAATATTATTATATTCAATAATTTATGTATTTCTCATACATACATTACATACAAAATAATAATATTAGTTTCTAGGAAGCCAATTCTCAAGTAATGGTATACATGAGGGTACTTTGAAAATACTACTTTCATGCTATAATAATAAAGTTTATAATAGCTTAATAGTTATCTATCATTTCAAATTCCCACGTCACGAATCGATTAGAACAATCGATGATGTAACTAGTAGTTAGTCTGCGTGTTTGTTTGTGGATAGCAAAAACTGGAGATTTTTTTATTTATCATTTTTATACGAGGGAAAGATGGTGAAACCTTGTATAAATTAATCGCAATACTATTCTATAGTTTGTAGCCCTAGCATCGCACTCTTAATGGTATTCGAAGGCGTGCTAAATTTCTTTGAATCGGAAAGCCACATCGAGTTGATCTTTCTTAACTGAAGGGAGCATGTACCTAATGATACCTTTACCTAGTAGGTACTTGACACATATCTATTACTTTAAGTTAGTTTAAATTTATCGCAATATTAATTTATAGTTTGTAGAAGCCTTCGTATCGCAGCGGATCAGATTCTCATTATAAACGCAATGGTTGTTAGTTCGATTCCCACTCGGGGGAATAGTAAAGCTTAAATTACTTTCATGTCCTCGCTCCAATGCATCTGGGTACGCCTCTACGCGGCAAAAATTGCATTGCTTCTTCAATCTTCATCTAGAGTGTCTCTCAACTTGGGTGACAAGCAAACGAAGTGTATTAACACTATGTTCCTCCCTACCCTTCGTAAAGCTAATTTAAAGTATTATTATAAAAAAATTTTTGGATGTTCAATATGCCTTTGACTAATGTGGTAAGGTTCGACGTAGCGCGTCTAACAATTGTGCAAGAAGCTGAACCCAAGGTTCGACTCAAGGCTCGTTAGAGAACGGAGAATTACTTAGGTATGTTTTATTCGTAATAAGTATGTAATAAATACAGGTAATGCGCTTGCGCAATTGCTATTGTTTTATTTTATAAATATAGAAATTCATTATTAGTAAATAAAAACATTTAAACGTAAAAAAATATATTTAAAACTCTTCTACACTAACTTGTATCGCCATCATTTTCACTCTCGTCTGTTGTGTTGGTTGTTTTAATAATAAATTTTTGTCTTATTAACTCTTTTCCATTTTATTTCCTTTATTTGTCCTGCAAGCACTGTTTTTGCTAAATTGTAGGTTCACGGGACTTCATACAAAATCCAGTTATAAGGACGCATAAACGCTTGTATCTTTTGATTGCATTGACTTAGAAGCTTGATTTTACTGTGCTTCAAGGGACCGTGGTCTACAATATTTGACATTAATTTCACCGTTATACCATGTCGAGACAAACAGTCTTGACCAAGACACGGACAACAAAGTGAGCCTATGAGGGTTCCGATTAACGTTTTAAGATACGGATATCTAAAAATATAAATTGAAATAAAGTAAGAGTATGAAGTTAATAAATCAAAATTCAATTAAAAATCCAAGTTAATGGTACCTACATGTGTTGTAAATAGTGCGGGTTAAGTAAAAGAATATGGGAAACGTAATCTTAGAACGGTAGAGTTGAACTGTCCAACAAGTGGCCGGGTCCGACCGGTTTCAACCTGCGCGTGCAGCCACTCTGACCTACTCTGGATGTTTCTATTACGCTACGGCTATACTAACTAGTAAATGTTGTGTATCTCTTGTACATGACTCGACATGGACTTTTAAAGGGATTTCTGCAGTTTTTGAAGTGAATTCGTCATTCGCTAAATTTTCATTTTTTTTGCTCTGATGTCGAAGCAGTGCGCGGCGTTGAGTTCCGTTATTCAACACGCAATGCCTCCAGAATTTAAGTGGTGAACGGTAGCGTCTTACTTGGAACGGAGTGTCTTAACACTAGGTTCCCAGATTCCCTCTGCTTACCCTGCTATGTGCGCGATGTGTAGATACATAGCACGTCTCATTAAGTAAGTTAATACTTAATTAGAAAACGTATAAAAATTTCAACGTAGCGGGACTCGAACCCGCGCCTCCTGGAGGCGCGGGTTATCTTTCCTAAGTGTGGATTAACACTTTAAAAATGTTTAAAAGTTAGTTAATATTAAAACAATTTCAAACATAAATTCGCGGGTAACGTAATATTCACTCGCACATGTGCTCACGAGCTTTCGCGTATCGGATATCCCGCATACTGTTTTTATGTGCCCAGCTTATGCATTTTAAGCTTTTTTGGATAAATTTGCATTTATAAAGTATCATTTTGTGGTTATGATGCAATACTTGCTTATATATTGTTGGATATACGTGATTTCAGTTTTTTTACTTTCACATTCTGACACGCATATTGTAGGGTAGGTAGAAAAGATATTATATTTTTTTATGGAAAAAGACAAGGCAAACGAGAATTCGGGTCACTTGATGGTGAATGATCACCGCCACCCCGTGCAATACCAAAGGAGCTTTAGGTGCGTTGCCGGCCGTTAAGGTGGAGATAGACGCGTTTTTTGAAAGTACTCAGTTCGTATCGACCTGGAAACACTGCCATAGTAGTAGAGTAGGCCATTCCACAGTTGAGACAATAGTGTCCGCTGCTTTCCGCCCGAATTTGAGACAATGTGTGTTGGGTAGCGGAAATCAACGCCGCATTTTGTCTGTTAAAGCGCAAAAATGTAAATTATACTTGAAGTTAGAAAAACAGAATGACTTAGTTCTATCTACCTATACCACGACGTGCAAAAAACAGCTTCACGTTTTTTCCCAAATAACAGGATAGGCAAATACAGTACGGCCAATATGTCGTGGCCGACTTGAAATCAAGTTCAAAAACTTTTGATGCATTGTAAATAAGAGAGGAAAACATCAAAATATCAAAAGTAAGAAAATTTCTACAATCAAATCTGTGCAGCCATCTACAGCTAGTGAAGTTGTAGATGACAGCATAGGGTTAGGGTTAGGGCTTCAACTCATCGAATGCACTGTATTAACTCCTTTTGTAAGAATAAACTAAAACACTCGTCACGGTACGGTACACTCAGTGTATAACGTCTCTAAATGAACATGAATGTATTTAAATGCAAAATTTATTGCGACACTACAGCTAGTTTAACATTTTCAATACACCGCACCATAAACACAGTACATTATCGGATACAATTTCCGTACACTTAAAAATATACACTATCCAGACATTGAAAAATCCGTACAAGTGTAAAAGGTATATACATTAATCTCTGACATTTGTGTTTCGTAGTCTACTCGTACCGTTTCTACTAAACAAGTATCAAGACAAAATCGCTTTTAATCTTTGTGAGCTGTGGAATCCATGAATATTTGATAGAATCATAACTGTTTTCACCAAGTATTGCATATTTAAGCGATATCTAAACTAGTTCCTTCCTACTGTGATTGCGGAGTCGTTAGTTTGGTGCCGGTATTTATATCGAAACGTGTTCTTTGGATACTTTTATGTGTTAAATATGTATGATTGTATGTATGTTACATATACTTCCTCATATCATCTGCCTTTCAAATCTTTAGTTTTGTTAAGATTTTCTTTATTTTTGACATTTTGTTATCATGGTTTATTGATTAGTGACCTTGATTTATATATTGTAGTTTTTAGATTTGTTTTGTTATATTAGTTCACTTTGATAATGCGTTTCTCCTTCCTTCGACGTGACGGTCGTGGGTTCAGTCCACACACGGGGGATGGTTATATTTATTTTTATTTCCACGCTCTGGCAGACAAATCGCAGCGCCGAGTTAAGGCGGAAAGTAGTCTTAACTTTCAGTTCTTATGGTTTTTCTTTTAAACTACAAGTGCAATATTTTGAAGAGCCGTATTTGTAAGACTATTCAATATAAGTACTAAAGGGCACTTTATGTATTAAGCGTTTCTGTACCCATTCATCTAACTTCATTAAAAAAATATAAGGGTCTTCATTTTAAATGTAAAAGACGAAGAAGGGTCATTAATGGATGCTTTAAAAAAACTTAACGCGGAAAACATTATTCGAGCCAGTTATTTAATTTCTAACTAAAGCTATATCAATATCTAGCTAAAGAGTTTAGTGGAACGCAATAATTTCAGGACCTGTACTGGACGAATTGAACGGGTTTTAGAACGTGTCATAGTCATATATAATTGTTACTTGTTTCCGTTCGGCCGCGGGGCGAGGCCGATAAAAGCTAGTGTAAAAAATTGGGATGTGCTAAAACTTTGTTGGTATATCGACCCTATGTCAAGCCAAGTTAATTTATATTAAAAAAACCGTTCGAGCGCCAGGCGGGCGCGCCCACTGAGGGTTCCGTACAAAAGTTGGAGGTCTCGATCTTTTTCTGCTATTGAAACTTAGCCAGAGCCCTTTCATCTGATACCTAACTTGAACTAGCGGCTTTAAGATTATTATTTGTTAGAATTTAAACAGATAGGCATCATTTTCCAGATTTCATAATTCTAGATCAACCGGAAGTACCCTATTAATTTTGATTCCGTTTATAGTGTCGAAATACACGATTTTTGCGATATAAACGGCCAAATTTTTTTTAAGTATATGGTTGTAATTTTAACTCGATATCTACAAGCGTACCTGAGATAAAGGCTCTTGACAGACAGAATAACGGACGGAAAACGAAGTGATCATATAGGGATGCCCTTCGTCTATAAAAAAAAAGCAGTTAATAAGTTTAGCTACACATTTTATAAACTAATCTATATGTTATAATAATATCATGTTTGTAACTGGTAAACTAATAAAGAGTTATGTACTTTGGGCGGCACAACATATCACTGTAAACGCGATAGTTGAGGGTTCGATTTTTACGTTCTGGTAAGCATTTTTTACACTGAGATCACACTAATCTGCTTTGCATGCGGGATACAGCGTGACGCTAAAAAGTGATTTGTTTAAAAAATAAACAGTTTTCACAAACATTTTTAAAAATAATAAATAAAAGTTATACTTCAAACAGTATCAAGTCTATGAAGAATATTTTAAAAATAAAATCAGAAATTTTATATAAAACATTTTGCTTTAAAATATTATTTCGTTTGAAATTTAAGTCGCTTTCAATATTAGGGCAACAAGCATGACTCAGTGAAGGTGAAGACAGAGGCCAAGGCGAAAAGCGATGTCTGTTTCGGCTTGAAATAATTTACAAATTAAATATAAGATTTTCATAAATTGATTATATTATTAAGGCCGTTGTGGCGCAGTGGCACACGAGTGTGACTGGAAGCGCGACAGTTGTGGATTTGATTCTTACTCGTGGAAATTAAATATTTCGTACTTTAATTTTTATCGCTCTTGCAACGAGGCAAATCGCGCACTAACCAATCAATACGCATTACCTTCTGAACTTGGCTGAAAGTGGGAAATCACAGTGTCTAAATGTGAACGGAGTGCCTTAACACAGGTTCCCTCTACCTACCCTGCTATGTGAAGGATACAACGCGAAGCTAAATAATTATACTGATACTATTTTAAGGACATAGGCAGAATAAATGTGTAAAGAAATAAAATAAAAAAAAATGTAATAGGTAGGGCGTTTTAATGTCGACTCTTGAGTCTTGGCCTTTGAGTGGAAGATGTATTATGTAACTTTTTCAGTGCGGCCTTGTGTTATTTTATCACTATAATTTATGCTATTAATATTATAAATAAGTGTTTATTATTGAAGTAAAAAATGGCTACAAAAAAAAAATTGCTTCACGCTGTATCCCGCATACAGCAGGGTAGGCAGATGGAACCCAGTGTTAAGACACTCCATTCCCCACTTTCTGCCAAATTGTGGAGGCATTGCGTGTTGAGTGGCAGTGGTTACTAGAACTAGGTAAATAGTTATAGTAGTCGTCACCCGCATCTTAATAAACCTGAAATCCTCAAACTGAAAATCGAACCTACACCTGTCTCGTTTACACGATACATGATTCTTTTTAACCGCGGCGGTTCCGTATTAAAATATGTAAATAAAACTCAGTTACAAATTAAATTTTGAGCCAGAAATTGTGGTAATGCAATTGTTGAGCAAAGAGATAATGTGATAATACTAAAGAATACGAATAATCTTCAGAGCTGCACGTTCTCTAATATAATTAAACAAATTACGTTTTTTACAGGTTGTAGTACCGCAGCTTCATAGCCGCTAAACATGACAGTTCTGGGTTTGCTTCCAAATCGTATTATGAATTATTTTCATTTCTTTTCTGTCTGGTTACGAGAGAGTGCGGGGTTGAGTTCCGCCACTCATCACGCAATATCCTCAAAATTCAGTGAAAAGTGAGGAACGGATGTGCCTGAATAGGAAACAAGTGTCCTAACACTGTTCCCAGCTTGTCTACCTAGCAATGTGCGAAATACAGCGTGAAAAAATATACGTTTTCTTTAAAAGAGAAACTCGTATAATTTCCTTTAGGCACCGAGGTATTAATTCCAAAGGGATTTTGAATTCTATGCCAGTACGTGGGGACATAGACAGAACTAGAATGCCATTTACGCGCGGTACTGTAGGTAAGTAACCTACTGTATCTTCTTATGGATTCAATAAAATGTTCGCTTTCAAACTGTTGAGTTTTAGGTTTGGTGACGATTGAATAAATGAGAGCATTTAGCAATAGTTACGTGTTCTATTCTCCAGTTGAGAAAATGAAATATTTAATATTTTCATGTCTTAGCTCTGGTATCGAGAAATACTGCGGCTTTATATTTTAGATATACGGAAAGTGGGGAACTGTAGTGTAGCTTTCCAGGTACCCTCCGCCTACCGGCTTATGTTCGGGGTACAGCGTGAACCTATAAATAAGACACTGCATATTTTGTTTTATAACAAGCAGTATGCTTATGCATACTTTATGACAAAACGGGTTTCTACGCCCTTCTATCCTAAAGATGCCATACATACCTATGTATCTATAGATAGATAGCGGAATCATTCATTACGAACCTCGCCTTTGTGATCGTCTAGTGTTGTTTAATATACGCTGAAGGGTTATAAATGGGGGTGGCACCGCATTTTGCATCCCTTACTACCGAAAATTAAGCTATATTAATAATTGATATGAGATTTCGAAATTCATAGAGGCCCTCGTGGCGCAGTGGATGAACGTGCGACTTAAACGATGGTTGTGGGCTAATAAACATAAGTTTATGTGGTATTTTACATATTTTTTTCATTTTCCTGTTGTGGAAAGTGTAGTTAATTATAGGTTCCTTTTGTCTAGAAAAATCGTAAAACTATTTTTTTAGAATCTCGTTGTTAGCATGTGCATACGCACATAGCAGGGTAGATTTAATATTAGGTTCCCAGATTTCCACCTGGGCATCCAGTGTAAAGCATTACGACATTCCCGTTCTCTATTTTCTGCCACATATAAGAATTTTCGTAGAATTTTACTTTTCTCGTTTATTTCTTATATATGTATGTATTTCTTATTTATTAAGTATTCCTGTTTTATTTTTTTACTAAAATAGACCGTAGTAAATGATTGACACTACTCAGTCTGAGTGCTTCTATAGAAATATACTTATTTGCGTATTATATAGGTTTCGGATATTTTACTACAGGTTGGAATTGAAATAATATTCTTGTACTAGATATTCCATTTAACAAGATCTATATTACATTACATAACGTGAGTCGTGTCCATCCATATAATTTATTGAAATTGCGGCCAGAGTTACCTCATGCACTAAGAATGAGACCTGTGCCTATGCTGCTATATGCGGGATATAGCGTAAAGCTAAAAAAAACGGAAAAGTAAGAATCTTTAGAACGAGACAATCTCAAGTGAATGTAAACTGTGTTCCCAGCGCCGCTATCCTTAGCTACTTGTTTAACTTTCTAACGGGGGTGCATTTTTCAGGATTTCAAGACGAAGAATAAGAACATTTGTATGGCTCTCGAGAATGTTTCAGTGACATGTAGTTGATGTTGCTCTTATATAAGACGCTAACGTGTACTGATTTTTAATTGCTAAATGTCGTTGTGTGATTATTCCAATGGTTTCAGGTTCAAATCCATCTCTGAGAAATATTTAGATATTTTTTGGCGTATGTCATATACGCCAAAAAATGTGTGTAGCGTTTGGATTTCCGTTCCCCCTGGATTTGTAATAAAGATTAGGTCCTTTTTTTAGATAAGCACTATCTCGCGTATAGCAGGGTTCATAGAGGAAACCTAATGTTAAAACAAACCCACTCCCCGCCCAAATTTCTACGCCATATTTTCTCTCGCTCCCAGAACCAGAAAACTAAAAAAAAAACAGTTGCTCGAATAGGAATCAAATCCGCAACCACCGCTTCACACTCAGAATTGTGCGGCTGCGTGACGTCAGCATTCGTTCACAAAACAAAAATCTCTTTGTAAAAAATCTCTTCCATATACTTTTATAAGGATATCGGTTATAGATTGTACTGCATTTTATACGATTGCGTTTTAAATTGAATCACTTAACCCACATCGATAATGTCAGGAGTGACGTCCAAGGAGAATTGCTTGGCGAAGCCACAAAATATTATGGGAAATGAAAACTTTGTATGTTTCCAGAAAATATCTAAGTAACTAGAAAATTTGTTTTACATTTAATTTAGCTTTTCGCTATATTCTACATATTGCGGGTTATATTAAGCCTATTTTTACGGTTAATGCAATGAATACCAAAAATAATGACACTAATATTTAATTGTGAATGTAAGTTTGTTAGTTACGCTTTCTCGCCAAAACTACTTAACCCATTATGATGAAACTTTGTACACGTATTCTTAGAAGTAAAAATAAGGACATGGGATGCGTTTTATTTAAAAAATGTATTTATAATTATATAAAAAATATATTATATATTTTTATTAAAATATAAAACAACATAATAATATAAAAACGTAAGATGCGACATATTCAACGGCTTTTTACTATCATATTATTGACGATGGCGATATTTAATATGAACAGGTTGTAGCAGGTGTCTAAGTTCTAGTCTTAGTTCTATTCTTTTTTGCGTATATTAGTAGAGCTATTTGAAGCAGTTCAATGGAATATTTTTATTAGAAAACGTATAAACATTTTAACCCAGCGGAATTTAAAAACGGGATATAGTACGTTTTTTAAGAAAAAAATATTTATATTTATTATATTAAAATTTTTGAAGGTATACCTTCAAAAATAAAAAAAAAACGTTCAAATGATTCGCTAAAAGGAATACTTTTACAAGAACACAGCAAGATTTTTTTGCACTTTCACGCGTGTTCCCGTATGGCAGGGTTGATAGAATCTATCAAATTAAATGTTCAAGACACTTCGTTTCTCCACCCGGATTCAAAAAACTACCCGTTGCAAGGCGGAACTCAACGCCGCACTTAGACAGATACATGCACTTTATACTCTATAACATCTTATTATATGTAGGTAGTGACTGCACACTACTGCATATATCTCAAGATATTATTACTGTGTATTACGTACGTAGTTGTTTTTGCAATAGTAAAAAGATTATTACATTCTATTCTATATACAGATGTAGAAACATCTGTTAAACATCTGGCACGCTTTAACTTTACTAAGGTATAAGTTATGACTAAGTTACATAAGGCTAAGTGATATTCTTGCGTCCATTAATACGAAGTGCGGCGTTCGGATCCGATACCCAACTCGCAGGGGGAACCTAGTGTTAACACACTCCATTCCCCACTTTCCGCCGAGTTCTAAAAGCATTGTTGAGTGGCGGAACTCAACGCCGCGCTTTGCATCGACACCAAAGTGAAGAAATGAAAATGTAAATAATTATTTCATATCCTATAGTGGGGATCGAACCCACAACCAGTCGATTTTTCAGTCATACTTTGTGCCCCTGCACCGATAGCCATATCTCAAAAACTGCTGAATTAAGACTATTCTCTAAGTTGCACATTTACACCAAAAAAGTTAATTTCGATAGTTTTCGAGTAATTGGAAAAAAGTAATGAATAATAAAGTTGTTCAGAAATTGGGTAACGGATTGTGTTATCACTAGGTCTCCTCTGCCTACCTTGCGTTATATAAGGCCTGGTGACAGGCCTTATATAACGCAATCCCTACTTCGGTGGCTACCCTTATTTCACTTACATACACTAGATTTTCTCCCATATCTTTATCTCTTCTCGCGTAAAATATACCATTATTTGTACGTTGTTTTACGATCAGCAATATTCGATGAGGGTGGACGTTGAAGAGGGTATTTACTCTTCAAATAAAACATTACTCTTCTTCGGTGTTCCGAAATTGTATCTGTCACTTTGGGTAATACGTATGGTATGGAAATACATACATACATACACATACAAATGTATGAATAATGCAATATTTCATATTAACATTCAGCGAGAAACCGTCGGGGCGGTGCAGAAACTGACTTTAATTGGGGCGGTCGTGGTTTCGATTCTTAGTCAAGGGAAAGAAATATTTGTATTCCACTAAGTAAGAATATATAATTAGAGCGATTTATTCGCTCGGTCTACCTTAATCAAATAAAATATTTAAAAAAAATGATGGAGCATCGCAAAACATTAATAATATCTATAAGTAGTCCGTCTGCCATCACAGCCAGTTCACTAAGTAACAAATATTACAATAAAATTTACATACAAAGGATCCCAACTAAGCTTACACCTAACTTTTAAGTCCTACATTTGCAAGTGACCTATTTATACAAACAGTATCTGCAACTGGCTGGACCGAAGAGTTCACGGTCCACGGTCTTAATGAACGATTCGAAGGCTTAAGCGAAGGTAATGGGTTCGATGTTCATTGAACGTTTGACATCAATGGCGTATCTAGAGATATTTTCTGTAAGGAAACTAGATAAGACTTAGTGTAAAGTGGTAAATCTGGACACCAAAAAATTGATGCAAGTTTTTACCAGTTTCGCAATAATTAATTCTAGTTAAATATTTATTTCTATACCAACAATGGCGGAAATTTCGAATCACCTCAATTAGTTGATATAGTTAATAAGTCCTACACGTGTAGTTTGTGTAGACCAAATCACAGTCAAGAATTCCGATTTCGGAACTAAGTTTGCACAGCATCAGGTAGAGCGTTGGATAAACTTTGTTGGGTGTGTTAGTTCAAACATAATTATTATATGCTAATGCAGTTACCTATGATGATGGGCTTTAATCAAGGTATATTACACATTTACGAGTACGAGGTCAGGTATGAGGCCAATCGTGGGGTATGACCACAAGCATGGGATTTTAAAACGCGAAAGGTTGTGGTATCGATTCCCAGCCGAGGAAATGGGTTATTTCATATTTTTATTTCCTCGCTTTTATAACGTCGAACGTCATATACTCTATATATATATATATATATATATATATATATATATATATATATATATATA